>JAQBSW010001506.1:0-131519 GCA_029291075.1 Eudiplozoon nipponicum | reverse complement strand
ATATATTTGGTCGAAGAATGTGGAATAATAGGACGGTACAATCTCCTAGAAGAATGTGCAAACCTGCAATAGTGAAGCTAACATCATATAGCCTACGACAATGCGATTTCAACGCTAACTCACACTGTCAAATATATATACCTAGTCGGTAAAGGATACTAACACTATGGCTGTTGTGTCAGTAACCGACACCAACATTATTGTAACGAAAAGGTAAATGGAAATAACATGATGGAGATTGCACCGTCCTATTATCCTACATTCTTCGACCAAATATATAGTGGTTAAAGGGCTTAATACCGGCTCCTACTGATGAGTCGCCAGTAAGTCTGAAACGAATGTGTAATATATTATACTTTCTGTTCATGCTGCCTTTGGTTTATCCTTCTGGTCACAACTGAACTAATTGCTACTAGGTTCGGGTAACACCTTAATACATACTTGTATATATATAGGTATATATATATATATATATATATATATATATATATATATATATTAGTTCTGCAACAAAAGGTATTTAACTGTAAAAGGTATAGTATCATTTTAAGTATGATCTAAAAAGATTTAGAACTACTAATCAAAATATTTGATCAACTTGATTAGTTTCAGTTTTGGGGCCACTTGTAATTTTTGTTGTTACAATTTTAGTAATGATAAAGAATTCTAGTATCTACGAAAAATGACATATTAGTTATTTATAATTTGTGGGTCAGCCATCTACTCTGAGCTCAAATGATATCTGAACAGCCTAAGTTTGTGGGAATAATTAGCAAAATATATAACAATTATCGCACAAGTACTGATGTCTTTATTGCATACTCTCAAGTAGTTCTTTTGAATTCTATAGTATTATTATCAACATATAAATCTAGAAAGATTCCATTCAATTGTCAATTGTTTAGCATTGCATTTGAGAGCACTAGAATTTGGAGGCGTGTGTTACCTTTACACACGTTCATAATTTAGGTTTTAATTGAAGAATATTTTTTCATCTTACTCGATAAATGACATGGGTGACGGTGAATGTTTAAACGCAACAGCATCTTAAAATTACTGTATTTTTAACACAAGGTGTAATTATTAATAATTTTAGTCAATGTAAACCGTCTTTTCAGCCATAACATATGAAACAGATGTCAAGGTTCTTGCCAAGTTGTGTTACTAATAAAAACTCGAACTATAAAAATTGACTTAAAGAATAATTGTCACCATCCTCGGAATCATTTCTCATTTATTTTGGAATGCGAGCTTCAATAAAATACATAATTTCATTCTCACGTGCAAAGATGAAAATAAATTGTATCTGATATAATGATCATTTAATTCTAATTTTCTCCTCATCCATCTACAAATGGTCACACACACACAAATACACACACACACACATACATATATATATATATATATATATATATATATATATATATATATATATATATTGGAATACGATCCTTAATAATATTCATAGTACCCTATCTTTGTGCAAAAAGAAATACAAATTTTATTAGATGCATAAACCATTTCTTTCTCATATTCTTCTCAGGTGTCCACGAATGAACATATCTTTATATATAAATTAAAAGACCAAGCCAAATAGAAAAATTTAAATATAGAGAGGCTGTGAAATAGCGGAACAACAATCAATTGAGTGCGTCACCTCCAGTTCAAGCTAAATGCCTGAACATGCTTCTTCTGCTTTGCATAAATCCGGCTCTAATTTGTTTCTTCATATAGCTTGGTATTTAAATTTAGTAACGATCTTAAATCCAACGTCTGTAGAGCACACGTGTGAAGTTTGGATGATGTGTTGCGCAATTGCAGACGTGTATTCAACATTTTATTTAAACAAGCTTTAATGTCGCATAATAAACCGTCTGGTTAATCGGTCTAAGTAATTTGATAGACAAATTGGGCATGTATATTGACAAATATTATATATATATATATATATATATATATATATATATATATACGTTTTCGTGGGTGTTAACTAGTCTGACGGTTTGTTTTACTTCGATTTGTTGTTTGGGCGCAGTTATTCTGTTGGCGATTACCGTGAGTTTACTAACATATTTGAAGATACGAATGTCAAAGTCAAAATAATGATCAATGTTGACGTGACGTCTTTCTTTGCAAATGCTACAATTGAAGAGACAATTGACATCATTGTTCAGGCAGTGTATGAAAATATATTCATAAACAGATTAAAGGCGCAGCAGTGAAGAGCACCCCTATCTCCAAGCTCCAGTAATTAAAGAGGGACACAATTAAATTTTCCCATTAGATAAGTCATGTTGTCGAAATATTTCTTGTGCTGAAAACTGATCGCAGTCACAAACACGTCTTGAAAGTTTCAACAAACTTCACAAAAAAAACAATCAGCTTCAACTCAGAGAATGGGGAAGACGATTGTCTACCTGTCCGTTAATGTATGATTAAAAAATAGATTTTAACGTTAAACGAAATATAACAATTAATCATATAACAACCTGGTCTGCACAGTATTTGTATTATAGCTGTTTCGTGCAGATACAATTTTAAAAAATATCTACAGTGCGCGACTGTTTGTCAGGAATTGACCCGATTGGTTAGTTCAGATTCAAATGATAAGGAATAAAAGATAAAGCACAGAAAGATCTAATGCATATTGGCTTTGATTCGTAATCTATCAAGCCGATTTTTGAAAGGAAAATTCAAAGGTAGCTTACGTTTTTGCGTCCAGAAGAGAAAGCAATTTATTTTAACATCCGGTTTTAGGAGGATGCTGTTTCCGTCACAGCGCAGAATACATTTGAAGCGACATTAACACGCACATTTATTGCAGCTAAAATACTAATATTATTAATGTTAAAATTTTGCTTCTACCAGAAACTAAGGAGAAATCGCGTCAGTGTCGAATTTTTTAAATTATTAATCATTATACTTTAATATGTTGCCGTTCAGCTTACGTAGACCGAACAACCAGATGGCTAATTAAAAGAATAAAATAGCATCGTCACTTAAGCGCCTGTTTCAATTCGAATGGTGAATACACGTCTGCAGTTGTGCAATGCAGCGGTGAAATTTTGCAAGTAGGCTCTCCGGACGTGGCCTCCAAATTTGTTATAAAATATAATAACGAAATAAGTTAGCCATATGTGAAAATGTGTGGATAAATAAAGTGCAGTCGGATTTATGCAAGCTGAAAAAGCATATTCACGCATTGAGCTTGAACTGGAGGTGATGCACGCAATTGATTTGACGTTCCCTTAGTTAACACTTTTTCCACCTTTAAATTTTCTATTTGTTTTGTTCCTATCTATCTCTCTCATAATATATATTACTTATTAGGTGAAAAGAAATTAATAACAAAGGGGATAATGGCTATTTATTTCGAGACTACTAAGCATAACCTTACAACAGTCCATTTATATACATCTTGGGTTTTCATTTGATTATGCGGGTGGCAACTAGTCTGACTCTGTTTTTTCTATTTCTTTTTTGGACTGACAATATATATATATATATATATATATATATTACAATACAATATACAAAAATTTTTTGAAAAATCTTTTTTTTAATGAAAAGTTTATTTATTATGGCTAAGCCTCAATTCACAATCTTTCATTTACATACATCCTGTGTTTCCATTTGATTATGTGAGTCGCAAATAATCTGACTTGGTTTTATTTCTATTTATTGTTTGGGCTGAGTAATATATGTGTAAGCGTATGTGTCTGTGTGTGTATCTTTGCGTGAAGGGATTTTTGTCGTTGTATTGCAAAGTGATGCCTGAGATCTGGTCATTCCTGTGTTGATAGATGAAGAGTTAACTTACTGTTCGCATTGTTGGCTGTTAAGTGTTCGAATGTTTTTTCCTCGAGTGTCATCTTTCGTTTCGCCTTGTTCCTCTATTTCGTTCGGTCCCATTGGTAGCAGCTCAGGGTGTGCGGATTGCATGGTTGAATGCAATGTATGTTGAAAATGACGTTGGAATCAGATTTTCCGATTTTTTCTTAATTTTCGTGACTTTATTTTCAGTCCCAATTTGAGGGTTAATAAAATCATATATGATAGCGCAAACAATTGTTATTTTGATAATTACTATCCGTTATTTAATTGTGTAAATAAACATTATTAATCGAACAATACTTTTAAATGGAAAAATACAAATTAATGTAACGCAGATAAACGAATAGCCCACGTCCACCTAGAGGTCAATTTATGCGGAATGATTATTTGCTGGTGACACTCTGTCCAACACAATTATGAGAATGATTTGTTGTGATTTTATCGTGTCGTTTGTCACACCTTAACTAAACTACGAAATGTAACTTTTTTAGCTTTAGTAGTGGTGACTCGATGGCAACATCATGATTATGTCATATTTAGGAAATGATTTTCACGAAATGCTTATCTAACCGGAAAGTAGCCTAACTTTAAAAAAAGTAATGTTTTCATTAATATGTTTACCTTAAACAAGTAGTAACTGATTAGAACTTAATCATACGCTGTATTGTATTTGTTTTGAAGGAGGCACTTTACGAAACTGTTCGCATTTGCCATTGTTGAACTTTATCAAATAAATCCATGTCCCAGCAAATTGATTTGTTTCTAAAGTACTGACTAATAACGCTTGTCAACAAATTGCCCAAACTTTACCAAACGGCCTGTAAGGTTTCTTACAATATAATAAGTACATTCCACTAGTTTATTATAGCTGCTGCATTTGTACATTCAGGTATTTTTATTAAGATATTTTTCACTGGAGTGGGTTTCAGGAACATGTCCCAGATTTTAAGCCCTCCTAAATTTAGCGAATTTACCTAACCATAGAAGATGGTTTAAAACTGGAAGGAAAACTTTTTACTTCTTTTCTAATGGCGACTGTAGTCTTGTCTTCTGCGTATTTAATCAAATTGTATCAAATACCATTCTACACTATTATTTTTTATAATAATAATTGTATAAGCTGCTAAGTAAGTATTATTCTGACTAGCTAATGTTATCACGAGAAGAGGTGACGAACGTAGTAGCCGTTAATACTTAGAGAATAGTAGTTAGGAATATTACTTTTTCCCACTTTAAGGTAGTAATGCAATGAAAATAGGGAACAAAAAAATGAGGACAAAGCAAGAAATTGATAAAATTCACAACAAGTCAAGTGGAAGTCACCAAACTAATTAGGTTTAGCTCTGAAACTGCTCAAAAGCTTTTTTTGGTTGAAAGTTTATTTTTAGAAATAAACTTAAAAGTGAAAATAAATTGGCCAAAGAAATTTTTAGAGAGATATCGTTAAATTAATATATATATATATATATATATATATATATATATCTCTATATATCTCTCTCTATTCATGAGTCTGCCGTAAGGTTACTATTTGAGCTGCTTATGAAGAATTAAACTACATTTTTATGTCAATTTCTTTCGAATATTATACAATATATTTCTTATATGGATATATTAATGACAAAGTGGATAATGGCCATTTATTTCTAGACTAATAAACTTCACTTTATAATCTTTCTATATATATACATCCTGGGTTTCCATTTGATTATGTGGGTCACAATTAATCTGACTCGGGTTTATTCCTATTTCCTGTTTGAGCTGAGTAGTAAGTGTGTCTACCTATGTGTCTGTGTGTATTGCCGTTTTTGTTTAGTGGTCGTTCTCGTTGTATTGCAAAGTGATGTCTGAGATCTGGTCATTCTTGTATTGATTGATTGAGAGCTAGCCAACTGTTCGCATTGTAGGTTGTTACGTGTACAAATGGTTACTCTGCGAGTGTCGTTTTTTGTTTGGCCTTGTTCCTCAATTTTGTTCTGTCCCCTTGGTAACAGTGCAGGGTGTGCGAATTGCACTTTTAAATGCTCGAACTTATTTGATATTAGGAAATGACATTCGAACCAGATTTTTCAAATTTTTCTGTCTTATCGGGACTTCTTTTACAGTCCCATCTTCAGGGTTAAAACCATACTCAAAAGTAATAGACAATTTGTTCCAATTTTTTCCTGTGGGTATCGTGTCAACCCCAAAAAATGGGACTGGAAAGGAAATCCAGGAAATTCAGGAGAATTTGGGAAAATCTGGTGCGAATGTCACTTTTATACATGTAGCTGATTGGCGGTTTCATGGTAAAGGGACAATTGAGAACCCATCAAGCAATGCCAAACATAAACTGTGCACTTGGAAATGTAAAGGATTTAAGATTTCACCGACCTACGAGTTTTATCAATCGGCTGTTACAAGAAAAATGCGGAGAAAATCCAAGTAAAAATCGTGTTTAAAAGTCATCAATAATTCAATATAATTTATTGATACTTACTATCTCATTTTGTTCAAATATCCATTTATTATAATGCTCACCTTACACTGTTTGATTCGTTAGTAAATTTTATGTTAATGAATGCAATATAAAGTACTTTAGTCAATTAACATAAATTGATCGCGCGGGTGGTGGTAACAATTTTTAAATAAAGTTTGCGAACTTGAAGTAAACACCAATCCCTTTGTATTTAATCAGTCGTCGAAAAACATATCAAAACTACCATAAGCACAACACTGACGCGTTTCGACCTTCCATGATCATCATCAGTGTACGACGGCAAACTGACTAACGAGCATCAAACCGCATTTAATATATATGGAAATCAATGTTAGATATGCGGCTCTCACATATAGCGGTCTCGCATACATTGAACTTGACTGGAAGTGTCGGCTGCACAGTTTTTATACAGTCACGAACATTAAGTTACCTGATCTGCGTTTTGACTAACGCAGCTTTCATTGTTCGTGAGGCAAGTGTCAAATATTTCCTTTTTAAGTATTTGTTTAAAACATGATGTTATTCCTAAATGCTTTCGTTTTAAATTAAATTTTAAGCTAAATGCTTATGGCATGTCTCTTAAGCATGACCTTTGTATAAATATTATAAAAACTTTGATTCGTGATTTAGTTAAACGTAAGATTATACTTATTATGAAAAAAAAACTAGACTAAGATCGGTGTTAACTTCTCTTTTGCACGCAGATGATTTTAAATGCATTGAGGATTTCAGTGATAAAGCCCGTAATAGAGAAATAAAAAAGTAAGAATTAGACACGATAAAAAATTAGCTGACTTGGGAATTTATAGACCCCAAGAAAGTGATAATTTAATCGGGACTAATAGAATAGTAAATCTATCAACATTAAATCTTAAGAAGGATCAAGTTGAACTACTTAACCGTGGTTTAAACATGGCTATTCCTAATGAAAGATCGGTTAGAAACGAATTAATTACTGAGGCTGTCAAACGGCAAAGCTTCTATCGGATAATGATAAGGTGAATTTTAAATTAGACGTTGCCTCAATAGTTTTAACACACAAAGAGGATAAGGTTAAGCCTAATTATGAAATTAAACGTCTCAGAAAGGATTTAGTATCAAATAATGTTATATGTCTTAAGGCGGATAAAGGAGGAGCTACAGTTCTGATGAAACAATCTGATTATGACAATAAAATGATAGAACAGTTAAGTAATGCTGAAGTACACACTAAAATAACAAAAGACCCTACTGATAAGTTACAAGGGCAAGTACAATTATTAATCAATAATATGATTGCTAATGAAGAATTGGATTCGACGCATGGTAACACTCTCATTCAAAGAGATACGGTTGCACCCAGAGTTTATGGTTTAGTTAAAGTGCATAAGCCGGGTAATCCTTTAAGAATTATAGTGAATGTACAACACTCCCCAACATATAAAATTTCAAAGTTTTTGTGCCATAGAATAAGAAAATATTCCTATTTCTTAGAACATACCTTGCTTAACTCATATCATTTGGTTGAAATTGTTGATAAATGTGTACTAGATGAAAAGGATAGATTAGTAAGCTTAGATGTAGTATCTATGTACACAAATATACCGGTACCTGAGGCTCTGGATTGTTTTAGACGTTTCCTAGTTGATCACCCATTAATATTAGAAGGAAGCAAAATGACGTTAGGACACGTCATGGAGATGATGTGTATTTGTATGTCCTCCACTTATTTTAAATTTCGTAAGGAATTTTATAAACAAATTAGAGGCGTTCCAATGGGACAACCTTTGTCGGTCCCAATAGCCAATATCTTTATGCATTATTTGGAAAATAATCTGTTGGATAAGACTCCATTAAAACCAAAATTGTACCTACGTTTCTTGGATGATATATTACTGATCTGGAACCATGGTGACAATGAATTGGTAAATTTCTTAAATTTAGCTAATCGAATGAGCGAACTACAATTTACCTTAGAAAGGGAATCGTCAGGTGAATTACCATTTTTAGATGTCAAATTAATTAGAAATGGTCTGAAATTGGGAAGAGATATTTATAGGAAGGATACTTATTCAGGAATCCTTCTTAATTTCAAGTCCAATCACCCGTTTCGTATGAAAGTCGGGATCTTAAAGTCATTAACATTAAGAAGTCTCAAGTTAACAGATATAAAGCATAGGAAGTTAGAATTAGACAGACTACGCGATATATTTAAGACTAATGGTTACCCTCCTCATTTAATAGATACAACAATGAGGGACATGGTGAAGAAATTTAATCCTAGTTTGAGATACATAAAAGCAGATAAGGAGAAGGAAGAGCGGAAGATCATGGTATTACCGGACTCTATATTAAGTAGGAAAGTGAAATCAATAGCTTTAAAATACAATATAAGGACCGTTTTAAAACAGCCCCTTACACTAGGCACTATACTCCCTAACCAAAAAGAAAAGATTGAACCCTTAGACACTTCAGGAGTGTATGAGATCCCATGCAATGATTGTAGTCTCAAGTATGTTGGTGAGACCATGCGTCCAATCAAAGTAAGAAGAGGTGAACATAAAACTGCGTGTAAGTATGGACATATTGCTAAATCAGATCTTGCTCGTCATGTAGTGGAGACTGGGCATACTATCGACTGGGAGGAATGCAAACGCATAGCAATATGTAGTCGTAATAGGGTGACGAGATTGATTAGGGAATCTATAGAAATTAAATCTAGAGATGATATTATGAATGAAACAGCTGTTGAAAAATCTTTAGGTCCGATTTGGAATACTGCACTAGCTAGTGGAAGGAAAAGGTGATTGCATGAATTGGTAACTGAAGCTAGCTCCAGTAAAAGATTAAGAACATCAGATTAAGATTTAATAATTAGTGGGCTTTTATTCAAGAAATGAATAAATAATTATGAATATAGTCTTCAAATTTCATTTCTAACTATTCATGTCATTTGAAAACAAATAGTGATTTCAACCTTAATATTCTGTTTTACACCCCCACCCTACCCATTGGAAATATTCTAATAATACAAAATTTATAAGTAATAATTTGTCTGACTCGTGCAAAGGGGAAATTAATGTCTATTGACTGCAGTTTCATTTAGATGTACGTACATGTGTATCAAAATATTTTAACCAAGTTTTTTAGTTATGCATACACATACACATGGACATGCGTGGCATGCGCCAATAACTGTTATTAACTTATCTATCTTGAGTATAACCTAGTGGTTTGAATTGTAATTTAACATGTGCATTAGTCGTTCGGACTTCTGGTTTTATCACTCATGGCATGTTTTTATGACGAGTGTTTCTGAATTATGGGTCTCGCCATCTCAGTTACGTCATTTACATTGAGTGTGTAAAAACGAATAATTATTGCATGCAATTGATAAATTATTATTCAGCCATTTTGGTCTAAATTAGTTAGATGAAAACAACGGTTATAAAAATGCACACACACACACACATGTGACACGCGAATATCTAATGAAAGGTCAGTCTGAGGTATATAAATATTATGACTAGAGGAAATAACACACTTGCTTCATTTGTTTCGTGAAATGCATCTGATGAAGATCTACGGTAATGTAGATCGAAATATTATGAAAAAAGAAAATTACTGGAACAATGAAAGCTGCGTTAGTCAAAACGCAGATCAGGTAATTTCAATTAATTCAGTATCGCAACAACGCCATTCCTTCAACGAACATTAAGTGTTTGTAGCTTTCGCCACATATACTTATATAGGCAATTATTATTAATTGTTAATTGTTGAATTGTATTGCCTATATATTTATATGTGGTGAAAGCTACAAACAGTTAATGTTCGTGACTGCATAGAAATGTGCAGCCGATTGTTTCCAGTCAATTTCAATGTATGCGAGACTGCTAGAGGTGAGAGCCGCCTATCTAAATTTGATTTCCATATGTATTCAATGCGGTTTGATCCTCGTTAGTCAGTTTGCCGTCGTAATCTGATGATGATCATGGGAAGTCGAAACGCGTCAGTGCGTTGCGGCTGGCGGTAGTTTTCATATGTTGTTCGACGACTGAATAAATACAATGAGATTGGTGTTTACTTCAAGCCCGCAAACTTGATTTAAGGAAACGTAAGTCACTTTAAAATATCCTCAGCTCTGTTATTAAACAACCAACATCCTGCCACGTGGGAATTATATTCATTTGAAGTACAATGCTAGAAATATGTTAATATATAAATTGCTCATATAAATTCAGTATTGAATCAGGAATCAAAAGCAAATCATCCAATGCACCGGATTAGTCCACAATGAGAACTAATCAAGCACTATCTTGGCGCATAGGCTTCCAAGTCTGTAGATATACCCTTTACGCCAAACCTTCTCAACAGTATTTTCAATGTTAAGTCATATGCAAACTGATATTTTATGGTAGAGCTTATTTGGAATATTTTAATAAAAGATGTTATAATCAACCAATTATGATATGTGGTTACATAGGAGGAGAAAGCTTCTTCAAGCATTGTCCAGAATTTGCTGCTGAGGGTATGACAACCTAGACGCATTAGCGCCAGGGACTGTGACTCTATACACTGCTCCACATTCATTGAATAATACACACAATTTGAAGTCATGTAATACCTTTTTTGGTTAGACTTTCCTGCATGTGGAATCAAATTGAAATCTCTTAATAAGTGCAGTTCTAAACGACAACCTCTATACTTTTGTATGGACAGACACCTTGCTCTTCTGGAAGTTAACCGGATTGAAATCTAATGGCATAAATGTGATTATATATATATATATATATATATATATATCTTATAATTAGTAAACCACAAATAACAAAGTGGATAAAGGCCATTTATTTCATGAATACTAATCATCTCTTATACAATCATACATATTTATACATTTTGGGTTTTCAATTGATTATGCTAGTGGTATCAAATCTGACTCGTTTTTACTGCTGTTTCTCGTTTTGGCTAGTTGGTGAGTGTGTATGAATTTGTGTTTGTTTGTATGCGTGTTTGCATGTAAAGGTCATTCTCGCAATATTGCAAAGTGATGTCTGAGATCTGGTCATTATTGTTTTAATAGCTTGAGAATTAACCATTTGTGCGCATTGTTCACCGTTACATATACAAGTGCTATTTTTTCCAGTATAGTTGATCGTTTTACCATGTTGCGCAAAGTTGTCGTTTTCACATGGTTACAGCGCCAGTGTGGATTGCAGTGTTAAACGTTCACATTGTTTGGAGACTTTTGTCATCGTATGCGCCTCTGTTATTTCGACTTCAAAAAAAAATTATATATATATATATATATATATATATATATATATAATAAACTTATCATTACGCTAATAAGTATGGGCTATTATCCAATCAGTCCAGTTTTCTTCCTTGTCGGAAGCTCGACAAGAACTTGCATGTATTTTACGGAACTGGGGCTCGATCCAGAATATATTGGCTTCTGAGTCGTACACAAAAACACTGCATGTATAACGCATTGTAGGTCTATGTGGTACGACTTGTTGGATATAATGAGATTGGTATTTATCCGGCGCGTTCCGAACTTCATTGTTTGTCTTTAAACCCAATGGTAAACTGACGAATGTGTATAAAATCAAATTATACCTCCATACGTATAAAGTGCCCTACGAACCAATAATGTGCAACAGGACTAATAGAAAAAGTAAATTTGTTTCGGAGTCTTTTATTCATCCTCTGCCATACAGCACACGAAGTTTTGAAATAGATTCCACACTTTTAGCCTTCCATACAGGTGAAGACAATTTGGACCCTAGATCAGTCTTTTTAGAGCAGAAACCATGCTACATGAACATGTCATACAGAACTGAACTCTTATATCAGGATTGTGATCATTAATACGCAGTCAGTATAAACTGAACTGTGCATAAATAATCAATTGCATGTATCAACACATTCTTTACTATATTATGGGGACTGTATCTGTTTTATAGTTTATATTTTTATCATAGCTCAGACAAAATACAAGGACAAATTTAAATTGGATGATGTAGCTATTTTTTACTATTGAATCATTTTACAAATGCCATAGTTGTTAGAAATGCTTTGATGTTAACCAGAAAGGTAAAATGCAACAGGTCTATGTTCATTTTAGCTTTCTGCGAAAAAACGTTTTCACTTTTAACTTTAATTTGCACAAGTCAAAATCACGTCCTTTTTACACAGTAGTATGTTTTCAAATTGAAACGCAGGCATACGCTGCGTTATTGATTTTCTTTGGAATTATTGACACAGCTTTAGACCTTCAAGAAGGCAAAATTAAATTTTAATTAATGTTTACATACCAATGACAGCTCCAAATGAGGCAAAGTTAGAAGTTAAATTTTATGATTGTCACGAATTAGCAATAAATGCTTACAAAACTTATTTTAGGCTTCCTGAGTCTGCACACTTGAACACCCTAAATATTTTCTCCAAATTTGGTAGTTCTAAATTTATTAAGCATACCCTAAGCTCATAAATCTGTCATATTTATTCGAAAGGAAATAGTTAAAAATGATAATTCTTTGTGAAGCACGAACTGTCTTAAACCACAATTAAACGAACATTTGTTGTGCGCGGTGATAATTAATTTCATCAAGGTTTCGATTTTGATATAAGCACTTGGTCTACTATGTACATACATTTATCAGTATAAACTAAAAAATGTATAGTGTAGAAACAGAAATTCGTCCAGTTGACCAGTTTGTTCTTTTTGGGAACTCAATCTGAACGAATTTCCTTTTCTACACTATCCAATTCTTAGTTTACGCTGACTCATGTATCTACATAATAGGTCAGGTGTTCATATTGAAATGGCAACCTTGATTAAAAGTATTTCTTATCACCACCTGCAAAACCAATATTCGTTTAATTATACAAATGCTCATTTCAATATCACTTCCCCATCTAGTGTGGTGTCCGTTCAGTAATAACAGATTCGGGATGGCTAGTTGGAACTTTGGGTCTAAATGAATGCCATATGAGCTCCACTTTAAAAGGGAAATAATCTAACCGAGTTACACTGGTTAGTATATGATTGAAAATTGTGTATAGCGTGCGGCTGGGTAGCTTAATTGTAGAGAACCAGATTCCGAAGCAGACGTGCTAAGGTTCGAGCCCTGTCCGCGGCAAATTCTGACCAGTACGCGATGAGTTGCCAATAAGTTCGAAACCGATCTTCTGGATGAATGGCCTCTTTTAAACTATAAAATTCTTAATCTATACTGATATATGTAAGTAATTAATGGGTCAGGTTCTTATATCAAGATCGCAATCTTGATCAAAGTAGTTGTTATCAACACCCGCGCAACCATTTTTCGTTTAATTATATAAATGCTCACTTCAATACCACTTCTTCATCTAATGTGGTGTTTGTTCAATAATGACAGATTTCGGATGGTTAATTAGAACTTTAGGCCTAAATGGGTGCCATATGAATTCCAAATAAATTAAAAAATAGGATTAACAATTCCATTAGTTAGAATATAATTGAAAATTATTTGTAGTTTGCGGCAGGGTGGCTCAGTGTTTAGAGCACCAGATTCTCAATCAGACATGCCCAGGTTTGAGCGCCATCTGTGGTAAATTCTGGCCAGTACGTGATGAATTCTCAATAAGGACAAAACTGATCTTCTGAATGAATTGCCTTTTCCTCACTATTAAATTCTTAGTTGATTCTGACATATGTAAGAAATTAATGGATCAAGTGCTTATATCAAGATTTCAGCCTTGATTATAGTAATTATTATCACCGCCCGCGCAACCGATGTTCGTTTACTCATATAAATTCCCATTGCAATATCACTTCCACAAGTAGCGTGGTGCCTGTCCTATAATGACAGATTGGGGATGGATAGTTGGAATTTCAAGTCAAATGGGATGCCATATAGGCTTCAAATAAAGGAACGGCTACCCAGGAAAGAATAGTAAGTATATAAATGAACATTGTATGTATTGTGCGGCAGGGTAGCTCAGTGGTTACAACACCAGATTCCAAAGCAGACGTGTCCAGCTTCGAACCATGACCGCGGCAAATTTTGGACAATCCGTAATGAGATCCCCAAAAGAACGAATTCGGTCTACTGGATGAAATACCTTTTCTACACTATTCAATTCTTATTTTTACTGACAAAACGTAATTATTTTATGGGTCAGGCACTTATATCCTTGATTAAAGTAATCGTCTTAAACTTTGTTTGCTAATTAAGTTAAAAAATGTGATATTTTCATGTTTTTGCCGTGTTTCCGTTGCTTGATAACCTAAAATGTTTTTCTAACTTGGTTATTTGGTGAAAACATTGTATAGTTGATCTACTAGTTATGTTATCGCTCTCTCATATGGGAGTACGGCGTATTCTCTTCATGGGTACTGGAAATTCACTCGATATTTTAGGTTTGTGGGCCGCGAAACCAAATCAATAGCCATGTGTGTCCGACTTGTAGCGTTGATCTGAAAACAGCAGCATCTCCCATATATTTTGTATTTCGATGCTTTCCATAAACTATTAATTGTGTTACGATGTGCATTGTAGATTTTTTAAAGTCGACATTCATTTATTTCTTTTGTAATATTATCATATACAGAACAATTTTAAGCACGAATTCAGGTAGTTCTCATAATCTCCGTTAATCTGGTCTATCTGTATGAATTTTAGATATTCTTAGACATAGTACCCATAGTTTGATCTGCATTGTTTGGGTTAAGTTCTTTCTATTATACTGCAATAAATTGCAAGTTCTCAAGTTAAGAAGTAAAAAAAATCAAGTACCAGTTTAAATCCAGTTTGGAGCTTGAAGTAAACACTAATCCCATTGTATTCAACCAGTTCACACAAAAGCATAGTACTGTCAATCAAACATGTTATTCCAGCAAATCTATACCCCACCCGGCAGACCAAGATACTTCATTTCCTGCAATCAAGGAATCATCCAATTAATATATAAATAATTAAATAATTGCTTGTGGTGTAATTTATATATATATATATATATATATATATATATATATATATATATATATATATATATATATATTCTTAATTATGTCCATGGTCTTCGAATATTAAGCACAGTATATTTAGGAAAGGGTTAAGCATAGATAACAAAGTGGATTATGACCATTTATTTCGAGAATACTAAACTTCGCTCTACAATCCTTCATTTATATATATTCTGGGTTTTCATTCTAATATGGGGGTTCCAACTAATCTGACTCGGTTTTCTATTTCTTATTTTGACGGATTCGTAAGTGTGTATGCGTTTGTGTCTGTGTGTGTGCCATTTTGCATGTATAGGTCAATCGCACCGTATTGTAAAGTTATGTCTGAGATCTGGTCATTATTGTATTGATGGCTTCAAAATTAACCATCTGTTCGCATTGTTTGTTGTTACGTACGCGAGTGCTATTTTTCCGAGTGAAGCCCTTCGTTTCAACTTTTTGCGAAAATTGTGTCCTTCATTTGGTAACAGCGCAAGTGCGGACTGCAGTGTTGAACGCTCATATTGTTTGGAAATTTCTGTCGCCGTGTGTGCATCTGTTTTTTCCTCTTTAGTTTGTTGCCAATCCGATTGAATGTTTGTTGATTCTAGTCGAGAGCCTGCTCCTTCTTGCCTGAATACTTGTAAATTGTTGTTGAATTGTGTCATTCGTGGCCAGTCGATTAGAATACCATATTGATGGAATTTTTGAATACTTAGGTCAGGTGCTTGTTGTTTTATATAAATTTATTCATGAAGACCTTTATATAAAACAACAGGCACCTTGCCTTAATGTTCAAAAGTTTCATCAACATAATATTCGATTCGACTGGCCATGAATAATAAAATTCAACAACAATTTACTAGTATCCAGACGAGACCGAACACGCCCTCGGCTAGATTAACAAAAATTCAATCAGATTGGCAACAAACTGAACTGGAAAAAACAGATGCACATAAGGTGAAATAAATTTCCAAACAATATGAGCGTTCAACACTGCAATCCGGACTTGGTCTGTTACTAAATGAAGAACACAAATTTTTGCAAAAAGGTGAAACGAAAAACTACACTCGGAAAAAAAGCACTCGTACACGTAACAGCAAACAATGCGAACAGATGGTTAATTCTGAGGCCATCAATGCAATAATGACCAGATCTCAGACATCACTTTACCATACAGCGACAATGACAAACAAATACACACTTACCAATCAGTCAAAACTAAAAATAAAAATCCGAATCAGATTTATTGCCCCCACATATTAAAATGAAAACCCAAAGAAATAACGAAAGATTATAGAGCGAAGTTTAGTATTCTCAAAATAAATGGTCATTATCTAGTTTATGCTATTGTGTTTTTCTTCCAATTTATATATATATATATATATATATATATATATATATATATATATATATATATATAAATATATATATATAAAACAAAGACAGCATTAATAGAAGGCAAAATCTCGTGCACATTGCCTACACCACTGTGGAGCTGAATTACGCTTCCTTTATCCATATATATTAAAGAAATGTGGGAAAATTGGACGGTAAAATCTCGTATACGTATGCATAAATCTGCAGTAGTAAAGCTAACTTCATATGAATTCTTTGACAATGCGAGGTTAAAACTAACACTCTTTTTATATATACCGAGCTGTAAATGGTACCAATACTATGGCTATTGTGCCAGTTCCAGATATAATCATTAGGGTACCACAAACATACACTGTATTAACACTATGTTTGACGAGTTGGTACATGGTCTCAGCACAGTATGTATGACTGACGGTAGTTTTGTATTGTTGTTCGATGACTAGTTAAATACAGTGGGACTGGTGTTTACTTCAATCTCGTAAACGTGATTTATATATTTGTTGCCCCCACCCGCACAATTTAAGATTGTTTAAACAAGTAAATACTTTATTATAATCAAGGTTGCGGTCTTGATATAAACACCTGACCCATTAATTAATTACATATGTCAGTATAAACTAAGAAGTGTATAGTGTAGAAAAGGCAATTCATCCAGTAGACCGGTTTCGTCCTTATTGGGAACTCATCATATACTGGCCAGAATTTGCCGCGGACAGGACTCGAACCTGGGCACGTCTGCTTCCGAATCTTGTGCTCTAACCACTGAGCGGCAGGATGGTTCAGTGGTTAGAGCACCAGATTCCGAAGCAGACGTGCCCAGGTTCGAGTCCTGTCCGCGGCAAATTCTGGCCAATATATGATGAGTTCCCAATAAAGACGAAACCGGTCTACTGGATGAATTGCCTTTACTACTTTTGATATTCACAGTATTCGCGCTTTTTTTGTTTTATTACGTATTTTTCATTAAAAGATCGGTTATTTATGACAAAATTTCTCACAAATATTCCAACTTATAGTCTGGAATATCATCTTACGTTAGATGAAAATACATATCGCAATATAATAATATTAATATTTTGGATTCATCTTGCAACTAATGTCTTTCCCTAATTATTTATCTCAAATATTGACCTCAGTAAAAATGTAAAGGTTACAAAATGTTAATTTACTTTTCATGACTTCCGGTATTACCAATAGACCAATCATATGATGCCTTTGAAGTAATTATTAAGGTAACAGCAATTAATAAAAGTAATAATCGGCGAATTTATTTACTAGTAAACTATAAAACCACTATTTCTTATACTTTTTTTAACGATTCTTGCGATGGACATTAATAAGGCCTTCAAAAATTATTTCACTTGCGACATAATAATTTTCTATCTATTTTGTGGTACTTCAATCAACCCTGGCGTTGGCCATCTTCTTGGTCCAATCTAACATAATCACTATAACAAACTAACACAGTCTCCAGGTGGGAATTCGTTTATCAAAATTTTTTATATATTTCGATTTATATCTTTCAATGTAAAACATAATTCCATCTCTATTAGCCTGTATTTGCATGCTTATACATAATTATAAGCATAAAACAATATCGCTTTCATGCATACAAATACTTTATTTCCTGCAGAATCTACTAAGCTATTTAGTTCGTCAGTTCATTTTACTTAAAAGTTTGAAAACTGTGTCAAGCTAATGTTACAGATTTTCATTCCCTTGCAAAAAGCATACCTATATTTTACGCTAAGCAGAATTTCATATCCACCATATATTTATAGAGCCGATATCGCGTATATGCATATAATTGAATAAAATTTTATACATATAGAAAAATAGTGCAGCAACTGTAGTTTACATTTAAAGACATATTTCTGAAAAAAACAAATGTAATGTTGAATTATCGTTTCGACATTATTTTAGATTTTTTGTGCCAATTTTGGCGCTCTTAGACGATAAGAGGTGCAAATTTGAATGTCACCAAGTATCTAAAATTAGTTCGTCTCAAAAGGAAATAACTTTTTTTAAATGTGATTTGATCTAGCTCGATCATTTAGTTGCGATTCTAAAATCAAATAAGGTGCATAATTCTAAATAAAATTCCCTACATTTTACGGTAGATACTCCGTCCTGTATTAGCATTCCGTCATTTCCTTCTCAATACACCCAATAATGTAGTTCCCTATATTCTTTGCCATATCACTTTGGCTTCGTCGAAGCGAAGTTGAAACCTTTCTTATCTTATTTAATTTTTTTAATTCTCAGATATGAAATCTATGTTTGCAAATGCATCATATTTTAACAAATATACTTTTGCATTTCATTTACCTTCCTCCTTGTTCACAAATGTATAAATATATTTAATTAATCATAAAATGAGTCGACTATACTTCGACCCTTTTTGATTTATTAATATGTGACTGATTAATGTTAAATTTGGCTAGTATAAAACAGCATGGGATTTATGTCTAGCCCTCCTGTGGATATCTGCTAAAGAATACCGTTATGTAAGCCCAAAACATTGTCAAAATCGAATAGAGTAAAGTATCAGATAACAAAAACTTATTTTGCGAAATGATAAAATATGATTAGTATATTTAATTATGATTTATGATGCGAAACGTATTTTGCAAAGAGTATGCATACACATGAAAGTATTTGCTAATCTGTCTGCAGATCAATGATGTAAATTAGCCAGGGAAATGAAAAGAAAGTGGAAAATTGACATTCATTTAATATTTGTGCCGATTATTTCAATGATGCAAAACTAGCAATTGGTTTAAATATTGACCTCATTTGCATGTAAAGAAACCTCGGTTATCATAACCTGTTACGTCTTTTATTTCATTGTCACACACCTATTAAAAATTTTCTTAATTCTTCAGCTGAAGTTTTTTATACGGGATATCTTTTGGAAAGCAGAGCTCGCACGATATAGCTGAGTATTTTTTACAGCCAACTGTCATAAGATTTATTACGATCTTACCTGGAATGATAACCAAGTGCTTTTATTTATCCGTAACGATGTAAAAACGTTTGTAAAATGGGGGAATTTGATGGAAGATAAATGGTCTAGAACCTACAGTGGCTGACTGAGTCAGTCAAATGAGTTAAACAATTTTAAATTGGCCTTACGAATATATATTTTAGAACCTATGTTAATTAGATTATGAAAAGATAGATGCACTGATGTCCTAACTGCCATGTTTTAAATTGGTAATCTAATCAATAATGGATTTGTTCTTTCAGTTTTATTGGCTTTCCAATTACCCAGAATAGACGAAGGACCCATCCAAACGCATTCATTGGTGTTCTATGAAAGGAGAAATCGCAGATTGGTTTGGTTGTTGGCTTCCTTGTCGATTCCTTTATGACGGCAAGTAGAAAAACTAAAAATTATATCTAAATCACCATAAAAGATCAGACAGGAGGTAGATACTTCATTCAAATTGTAGACACATTTTACAATAGAATATAAATTACAAAATTAAAACAATAGTTTATATGCTGGGGAATAATCGCATTTAGTTGAATGAGTTGGCTAACTGAGTAGAGGAAAAGGCGCCCTTGACGAATGATCGATTCGGCATTATGTAAAGCATTAAGAAATAAAGTTTAGAACACTGGTTCTGAAAATTAAAAAATAGTTCAAATGTTCCTAAAAAAATTATGCAAAATTGAGATCATCATGAATTCCATTTAAACAAAAAAGTTGCATAAGTAGAGCAAAAGTAAAGCTGGTCGCACAAGAAAGCCAAACTGCAGGCAGTTACCAAATTTTGCAATATTACACTCAGCCACACAATAGGAAAAACCAAAGCCGGTCGCACAAGAAAGCCAAACTGCAGGCAGTTACCAAATTTTGCAATATTACACTCAGCCGCACAACAAAGCAAAACCAAAGCCGGTCGCACAAGAAAGCCAAACTGCAGGCAGTTACCAAATTTTGCAATATTACACTCAGCCACACAACAGGAAAAACCAAAGCCGGTCGCACAATAAAGACAAACTGGAGGCAGTTACCAAATTTTGCAATTTTACACTCAGCCGCACAACAAGACAAAACCAAAGCCGGTCGCACAAGAAAGCCGAACTGGAGGCAGTTACCAAATTTTGCAATATTACACTCAGCCGTACAACAAAGCAAAAATAAATCTGTTCGCACAAAAAAACCAAACTGCAGGCAGTTACCAAATTTTGCAATATTACACTCAGCCGTACAACAAAACAAAACTACAGCCGGTCGCACAAGAAAGCCAAACTGCAGGCAGTTACCAAATTTTGCAATATTAAACTCAGCCGTACAACACAGAAAAACTAAAGCTGATCGCGCAAGAAAATCAAACTGCAGGCAGTTACCAAATTTTGCAATATTACACTGAGCCGCACAACAACGTAAAACTAAAGCCGGTCGCACAAGAAAGCCGAAATGCAGGCAGTTACCAAATTTTGCAATATTACACTCAGCCGCACAACAAGACAAAACCAAAGCCGGTCGAACAAGAAAACCGAATTGCAGGCAGTTACCAAATTTTGCAATATTACACTCAGGCGCACAACAAGGCAAAACCAAAGCCGGTCGCACAAGAAAGCCGAACTGCAGGCAGTTACCAAATTTTGCAATATTACTCTCACCCGTACAACAAAGCAAAACTAAAGCTGATCGCACAAGAAAACCAAACTGCAGGCAGTTACCTATTTTTGCAATATTAAACTCAGCCGTACAAAACAGCAAAACTAAAGCTGATCGCACAAGAAAGCCGAACTGCAGGCAGTTACCAAATTTTGCAATATTACACTCAGCCACACAACAAGGCAAAACCAAAGCCGGTCGCACAAGAAAGCCGAACTGCAGGCAGTTACCAAATTTTGCAATATTAAACTCAGCCGTACAACACAGCAAAACTAAAGCTGATCGCACAAGAACGCCGAACTGCAAGCAGTTACCAAATTTTGCAATATTACACTCACCCGTACAACAAAGCAAAACTAAAGCTGATCGCACAAGAAAACCAAACTGCAGGCAGTTACCAAATTTTGCAATATTAAACTCAGCCGTACAACACAGCAAAACTAAAGCTGATCGCACAAGAAAGCCGAACTGCAGGCAGTTACCAAATTTTGCAATATTACACTCAGCCACACAACAAGGCAAAACCAAAGCCGGTCGCACAAGAAAGCCGAACTGCAGGCAGTTACCAAATTTTGCAATATTAAACTCAGCCGTACAACACAGCAAAACTAAAGTTGATCGCACAAGAACGCCGAACTGCAGGCAGTTACCAAATTTTGCAATATTACACTCAGCCGTACAACAAAGCAAAACTAAAGCTGATCGCACAAGAAAACCAAACTGCAGGCAGTTACCAAATTTTGCAATATTACACTCAGCCGCACAACAAAGCAAAACCAAAGCTGATCGCACAAGAAAGCCGAACTGCAGGCAGTTACCAAATTTTGCAATATTACACTCAGCCGCACAACAAGGCAAAACCAAAGCCGGTCGCACAAGAAAGCCGAACTGCAGGCAGTTACCAAATTTTGCAATATTACACTCAGCCGTACAACAAAGCAAAACTAAAGCTGATCGCACAAGAAAACCAAACTGCAGGCAGTTACCAAATTTTGCAATATTAAACTCAGCCGTACAACACAGCAAAACTAAAGCTGATCGCATAAGAACGCCGAACTGCAGGCAGTTACCAAATTTTGCAATATTACACTCAGCCGCACAACAAGGCAAAACCAAAGCCGGTCGCACAAGAAAGCCGAACTGCAGGCAGTTACCAAATTTTGCAATATTAAACTCAGCCGTACAACAACAGCAAAACTAAAGCTGATCGCACAAGAAACACCAAACTGCAGGCAGTTACCAAATTTTGCAATATTACACTCAGCCGCACAACAAAGCAAAATTAAAGCTGATCGCACAAGAAAGCCGAACTGCAGGCAGTTACCAAATTTTGCAATATTACACTCAGCCGCACAACAAGGCAAAACCAAAGCCGGTCGCACAAGAAAGCCGAACTGCAGGCAGTTACCAAATTTTGCAATATTACACTCAGCCGTACAAAACAGCAAAACTAAAGCTGATCGCACAAGAAAGCCGAACTGCAGGCAGTTACCTAATTTTGCAATATTACACTCAGCCGCACAACAAAGCAAAATCAAAGCCGGTCGCACAAGAAAGCCGAACTGCAGGAAGTTACCAAATTTTTCAATATTAAACTCAGCCGTACAACACAGCAAAACTAAAGCTGATCGCACAAGAAAGCCGAACTGCAGGCAGTTACCAAATTTTGCAATATTACACTCAGCCGCACAACAAGGCAAAACCAAAGCCGGTCGCACAAGAAAGCCGAACTGCAGGCAGTTACCAAATTTTGCAATATTAAACTCAGCCGTACAAAACAGCAAAACTAAAGCTGATCGCACAAGAACGCCGAACTGCAGGCAGTTACCAAATTTTGCAATATTAAACTCAGCCGTACAACACAGCAAAACCAAAGCTGATGGCACAAGAAATGCGAACTGCAGGCAGTTACCAAATTTTGCAATATTACACTCAGCCGCACAACAAGGCAAAACCAAAGCCGGTCGCACAAGAAAGCCGAACTGCAGGCAGTTACCAAATTTTGCAATATTACACTCACCCGTACAACAAAGCAAAACTAAAGCTGATCGCACAAGAAAACCAAACTGCAGGCAGTTACCAAATTTTGCAATATTAAACTCAGCCGTACAACACAGCAAAACTAAAGCTGATCGCACAAGAAAGCCGAACTGCAGGCAGTTACCAAATTTTGCAATATTACACCCAGCCACACAACAAGGCAAAACCAAAGCCGGTCGCAGAAGAAAGCCGAACTGCAGGCAGTTACCAAATTTTGCAATATTAAACTCAGCCGTACAACACAGCAAAACTAAAGTTGATCGCACAAGAACGCCGAACTGCAGGCAGTTACCAAATTTTGCAATATTAAACTCACCCGTACAACAAAGCAAAACTAAAGCTGATCGCACAAGAAAACCAAACTGCAGGCAGTTACCAAATTTTGCAATATTACACTCAGCCGTACAACACAGCAAAACTAAAGCTGATCGCACAAGAAAGCCGAACTGCAGGCAGTTACCAAATTTTGCAATATTACACTCAGCCGCACAACAAGGCAAAACCAAAGCCGGTCGCACAAGAAAGCCGAACTGCAGGCAGTTACCAAATTTTGCAATATTAAACTCAGCCGTACAACAACAGCAAAACTAAAGCTGATCGCACAAGAACGCCGAACTGCAGGCAGTTACCAAATTTTGCAATATTACACTCACCCGTACAACAAAGCAAAATTAAAGCTGATGGCACAAGACATGCGAACTGCAGGCAGTTACCAAATTTTGCAATATTACACTCAGCCGCACAACAAGGCAAAACTAAAGCTGATCGCACAAGAAAGCCGCACTGCAGGCAGTTACCAAATTTTGCAATATTACACTCAGCCGCAAAACAATGCAAAAGCAAAGCCGGTCGCACAAGAAAGCCGCACTGCAGGCAGTTACCAAATTTTGCAATATTACACTCAGCCGTACAACAAAGCAAAACTAAAGCTGATCGCACAAGAAAACCAAACTGCAGGCAGTTACCAAATTTTGCAATATTAAACTCAGCCGTACAACACAGCAAAACTAAAGCTGATCGCACAAGAAAGCCGAACTGCAGGCAGTTACCAAATTTTGCAATATTACACTCAGCCGCACAACAAGGCAAAACCAAAGCCGGTCGCACAAGAAAGCCGAACTGCAGGCAGTTACCAAATTTTGCAATATTAAACTTAGCCGTACAACACAGCAAAACTAAAGCTGATCGCACAAAAACGCCGAACTGCAAGCAGTTACCAAATTTTGCAATATTACACTCAGCCGCACAACAAAGCAAAACTAAAGCTGATCGCACAAGAAAACCAAACTGCAGGCAGTTACCAAATTTTGCAATATTACACTCAGCCGCACAACAAAGCAAAACCAAAGCCGGTCGCACAAGAAAGCCGAACTGCAGGCAGTTACCAAATTTTGCAATATTACACTCAGCCGTACAACACAGCAAAACTAAAGCTGATCACACAAAAACGCCGAACTGCAGGCAGTTACCAAATTTTGCAATATTACACTCAGCCGCACAACAAAGCAAAACTAAAGATGATCGCACAAGAAAACCAAACTGCAGGCAGTTACCTAATTTTGCAACATTACACTCAGCCGCACAACAAAGCAAAATCCAAGCCGGTCGCACAAGAAAGCCGAACTGCACGAAGTTACCAAATTTTGCAATATTAAACTCAGCCATACAACACAGCAAAACTAAAGCTGTTCGCAGAAGAACGCCGAACTGCAGGCAGTTACTAAATTTTGCATTATTACACTCAGCCGTACAACAAAACAAAACTAAAGCCGGTCGCACAAGAAAGCCAAACTGCAGGCAGTTACCAAATTTTGCAATATTAAACTCAGCCGTACAACACAGCAAAACTAAAGCTGATCGCACAAGAAAGCCGAACTGCAGGCAGTTACCAAATTTTGCAATATTACACTCAGCCGCACAACAAAGCAAAACTAAAGCTGATCGCACAAGAAAACCAAACTGCAGGCAGTTACCAAATTTTGCAATATTACACTCAGCCGCACAACAAAGCAAAACCAAAGCCGGTCGCACAAGAAAGCCGAACTGCAGGCAGTTACCAAATTTTGCAATATTACACTCAGCCGCACAACAAAGCAAAACTAAAGCTGATCGCACAAGAAAACCAAACTGCAGGCAGTTACCAAATTTTGCAATATTACACTCAGCCGTACAACACAGCAAAACCAAAGCTGATCGCGCAAGAAAACCAAACTGCAGGCAGTTACCAAATTTTGCAAATTTACACTCAGCCGTACAACAAAACAAAACTAAAGCCGGTCGCACAAGAAAGCCGAACTGCAGGCAGTTACCAAATTTTGCAATATTACACTCAGCCGTACAACACAGCAAAACTAAAGCTGATCGCACAAGAACGCCGAACTGCAGGCAGTTACCAAATTTTGCAATATTACACTCAGCCGCACAACAAAGCAAAACTAAAGCTGATCGCACAAGAAAACCAAACTGCAGGCAGTTACCAAATTTTGCAATATTACACTCAGCCGCACAACAAAGCAAAACCAAAGCCGGTCGCACAAGAAAGCCGAACTGCAGGCAGTTACCAAATTTTGCAATATTACACTCAGCCGCACAACAAAGCAAAACTAAAGCTGATCGCACAAGAAAACCAAACTGCAGGCAGTTACCAAATTTTGCAATATTACACTCAGCCGCACAACAAAGCAAAACCAAAGCCGGTCGCACAAGAAAGCCGAACTGCAAGCAGTTACCATATTTTGCAATATTACACTCAGCCGCACAACAAAGCAAAACTAAAGCTGATCGCACAAGAAAACCAAACTGCAGGCAGTTACCAAATTTTGCAATATTACACTCAGCCGCACAACAAAGCAAAACCAAAGCCGGTCGCACAAGAAAGCCAAACTGCAGGCAGTTACCAAATTTTGCAATATTACACTCAGCCGCACAACAAAGCAAAACTAAAGCTGATCGCACAAGAAAACCAAACTGCAGGCAGTTACCAAATTTTGCAATATTACACTCAGCCGTACAACAAAGCAAAACTAAAGCCGTCGTACAAGGAAGCCAAACTGCAGGCAGTTACCAAATTTTGCAATATTACACTCAGCCGCACAACAAAGCAAAACCAAAGCCGGTCGCACAAGAAAGCCAAACTGCAGGCAGTTACCAAATTTTGCAATATTACACTCAGCCGCACAACAAAGCAAAACTAAAGCTGATCGCACAAGAAAACCAAACTGCAGGCAGTTACCAAATTTTGCAATATTACACTCAGCCGCACAACAAAGCAAAACCAAAGCCGGTCGCACAAGAAAGCCGAACTGCAGGCAGTTACCAAATTTTGCAATATTACACTCAGCCGCACAACAAAGCAAAACTAAAGCTGATCGCACAAGAAAACCAAACTGCAGGCAGTTACCAAATTTTGCAATATTACACTCAGCCGCACAACAAAGCAAAACCAAAGCCGGTCGCACAAGAAAGCCGAACTGCAGGCAGTTACCAAATTTTGCAATATTACACTCAGCCGCACAACAAAGCAAAACTAAAGCTGATCGCACAAGAAAACCAAACTGCAGGCAGTTACCAAATTTTGCAATATTACACTCAGCCGCACAACAAAGCAAAACCAAAGCCGGTCGCACAAGAAAGCCAAACTGCAGGCAGTTACCAAATTTTGCAATATTACACTCAGCCGCACAACAAAGCAAAACTAAAGCCGGTCGCACAAGAAAGCCAAACTGCAGGCAGTTACCAAATTTTGCAATATTACACTCAGCCGCACAACAAAGCAAAACTAAAGCTGATCGCACAAGAAAACCAAACTGCAGGCAGTTACCAAATTTTGCAATATTACACTCAGCCGCAAAACAAGGCAAAACCAAAGCCGGTCGCACAAGAAAGCCGAACTGCAGGCAGTTACCAAATTTTGCAATATTACACTCAGCCGCACAACAAAGCAAAACTAAAGCTGATCGCACAAGAAAACCAAACTGCAGGCAGTTACCAAATTTTGCATTATTACACTCAGCCGTACAACAAAACAAAACCAAAGCCGGTCGCACAAGAAAGCCGAACTGCAAGCAGTTACCATATTTTGCAATATTACACTCAGCCGCACAAACAAAGCAAAACTAAAGCCGGTCGCACAAGAAAGCCGAACTGCAGGCAGTTACCAAATTTTGCAATATTACACTCAGCCGTACAACAAGGCAAAACTAAAGCCGGTCGTACAAGGAAGCCAAACTCTAGGCTATCACACAAAAAACTACACATATTCTCACAACAAAAGAAAACTAGAGTCAATCGCACAAAGAACAATTTCAGCCAGTCGCACAATAAAGCCAAACTACATTCAGTCACTCAGAAATGCAAAACTACAACCAGCCCCAAAACAGAAATAAACCACAATCGGTCGTGCAAGAAAGCCAAGAGGCAGGCAATCACACAAAAATAAAATACAACCAGTCACAAAATTAAAAAAATTAGAACCAGTCGAACAAAATAACGAAAATATAATCACTCCCAAAACAAAGCAAAATCCCAGCCAGTCGTACATGAAAGCCAAATAGCAAGCAGCCACAGAAACACAAAACTGCACTTAGATTAACAACAAAGGGAAACTAGAGCCATTCACACAAAACCGCAAATTACAACCAGTCGCACAAAAATGCAAACTTTCAGCCAAACGCATCTACTGTTGCTTTTTAATCAACCTTGGTCATCATCCAAGCATGACGGCATGCCTTGACGTTTATAAAAGGACAAAACTTGTATTAGTAATGCAAGCTAATTTATGCGGCGTGTACCTCGTTTTTCAATTGATTTCATTAAATTTGTAGGGCCTGGACATAGACGCATATTTTATTTATTTACTCTTTCTAAATTTGGACAATGGTCATAATTGTTTTATCGGAAAACATCTGATCCTTTCCCGTCAACTAAGTTATAATTTAACCCGAGGAAAGCACTCATCAGACATGAATATATGACCAATTCACAATTTTAAAATTTGATTAGTATAATAATGACAACAAAGGGTCTCACCTCCTTCTTCCTCGGAAAGTAAAATTTGACTGCTGCATATACCGCAGTACTATATTTCGAGTGTTCTAAAATGCATATCTTAGTGCCGTTTTCATATTTCGCAATTCGCGCTATCAAACTGCATTACTATATATACTATGTATATATATATATATATATATATATATATATATATATATATATATATATATATATATATATATATGTGTGTGGTGTGTGTTTGTGTGTGTAAATCCATCATAATCTTGATGGATTTGACGTTTCTTGTGTTAGAATTTTTATTACACGTATGCATCCTTCTGAGTTTTGTCATTCCACACCTTAATGCAATTCAATTTCATCACAGATTCTGAAAAATTACATGCTCGTAATTGGCTGTCTTTTCTATTGACCTGAATTAGTTCGCGTTGTAAAGCTCTGTTCACAACATGCCTTACGTTGGCGCCTTCGAAATTTGCCATAATACGTTTTCAAAATTTTGTTGGCAGATTGTGATTTTGTGCTGCATGTTTTTCCAACGTTCGAATCATACTGATTTTCTCCATTTAACTGATATTTTCTCTCTTGTACCTACTGACTTTAATTTTAAAAAATTATCTCCTTTGTATTTCGTCGGTTATCTATGTTAGTTTTTTGATAACTTCTAACAATTAAAGTTCACTTTTTTACTGCTGCCAAATAAACGTTCAATAATTATTTAAAATTATATATATAATTTGCAACAATTAATATATATATATATATATATATATATATATATATATATATATATATATGCAATATATCAGTAATGAAAATATTCAAACAAAATTTAATTTTAACTAAAATTCTTGTGTATTTTAAACCCGATACTGACATTAAGTTTGCGCAACTCTCCAAATGTGGTTATCCAAAAATAACACAAACCGTTTAAAGAACCGTATAGTTAACAATCAAACAAGTGTTTTAGAAGCATCAGCTACACCAAGAGCAGTATTTTATTTTCTCCACTTGGTAACAAGTGCAGGTGCGGATTGCAGTGTTGCATGCTCATATCGTTTCGAAATTTCTGTCTCCATAGTTGTGCAGCTGCTTTATCCCCTTCAGTTTGTTTCCAATCCGATATATATATACATGTTTATATATATATATATATATATATATATATATATATATATATATATATATATATATATATTATATAGTGTGGTGTCTGTTCAGTAATGACAGATTGGTGATGGTTAGTTGGAACTTTGAGTCCAAATGGATGCCATATGAGCTCCACCTAAAGGAAAATAGACTAACCAAGTTACATTAGTTAGTATATAACTGAAAATTGTGTGCAGTGTAGTGTGCGGCAGGATGGCTCAGTGGTTAGAGCACCCGATTCCGAAGCAGACGTGCCCAGGTTCGAGTCCTGTCCGCGGCAAATTCTGGCCAGTACATGATGAGTTCCCAATAAGGACGAAACCGGTCTACTGGATGAATTGTCTTTTCTACACTATACAATTCTTAGTTTATACTGACATATGTAAGTAATTAATGGATCAGGTGTTTATATCAAGACCGCAACCTTGATTATAATAATAAGTGTTTTAGAAGTATCAGCTACACCAAGAGTAGTTTAAGGCAAAGCAAGTAAAGTCTGTAAGTACGAAATGATTTGTGGCGATTCTGACTTCCCACTAATTTGGGTAGAGCTATTACGTTACTAACTCAAATAAATGGTATATGATTTTATTGATACGTAAGTAAATTATGCCGATATGCAAACGTCCATAATTGTCATTGCTACTTAGCAATAGAATTGTTGATTTTAAGCAAAAGCGAAGTATTTCTCTAATTAATTTTGTTAATTTAATATGTAGAATTTCTATTATATATTCGAATACACTTATATGCTGCTAGACCAGAATGCATAAATAACCGCAAGCTTTCTCAGAAGTAAGAAAATTGTACATTTTGTAAATATTCTAATTAAATTTTTTTGCTAATTTTCTCATTGGAAATAGTAAAATTCTATTTCTTATTTATGTTTTGATAGGCCACGCTGATTGCTTTATTCTAAATTGTATTTTTATGGCCACAAATGACCACAGTCTCCAAAGTAATCTAATACGGGATCCAAATGAAAATTATCATATTAATTTATTTATATCTAAATTCATGTATATCTTTGTTAACACTAATTGTTTATTTCTGAGTCTGTCTAGATATAAATTAATAAGCAAATATAATTTAGACGAAGTGTGAGTATTTTCTCGTGACTATGGTTATTTGTGACAGATCTGCACACGTTGTTCTGCAAAAATCTGAATATTCTTACTGTGCATGATTTGTATGTCTTCTTGATAAATAGTTTCCGACTGATCCCGTAAAACTTAAGGCTCCAATATGATGTGTACTAGCCTTCGAAAATATTGTCCCATCATCGGGTATTTAATGGATTAGGTTAGATTCTATTGATAGGCGCACAGGTTCCATTATATACATACATTATACATTGCTCAGTTTGTGCTTCTATTTTTTGTATATAATGGGGCCATTATTTATATCACGAGCGCAAACTTGATTTGAATAGATGTTATCACTTTCCGCGCAATCAAATTCTGTTTATGTATATAAAAATTGTATTGACGTTCGAATCAGATCTATTTATATTAAGTTTTAAATTAGAAACCTGTCACGAAACTCTTACATATATATATATATATATATATATATATATATATATATATATATATATATATATATATATATATGACATAAATGAGGTGCAAATGCTGCGAATGAAAGATAACGATAAGAAAGAGGGATAGCGGCCACAAAAGCGAAGCATAGGGAAGGCAAATTACGTAAATATCATCAAATATTTACCACTATGCAAATAAGCATATCCATATTAATATACACACATAAGAATGGATATCTATGCCTATACCTAAATATATATAAATATACAAAAAAATTAGTTTTCATATCATTCTGTTAACTAACTTCTCCAAAATTGTGCTGGCCTAACAAAAACAGTACGAAAAAAATTTGAGCTCCTTTAAGTCCTTTCAGATAAGACCTATTTGTGTATTATCCTCACACATTACATATATATATATCCATCTTCATATGATAATGCCAGCAACTATATATATATATATATATATATATATATATATATATAACGATATATAGAAGTACATAATGAGGCGTATACCATTCCAGATTTGTATGATGGAGACAATTACTCAATATATGTCATAATTATAATCTAATCATTGCATTAAGCCGTAAAGTCAATTATTCCTATAGACAGGTGTCGCCTTTAATAGAAACTCGTCAAGTTTTCTCCAGAATTTGCCACCGACGGGGCTCAAACTGGGGAACATAATTTGCCGAATTTCGGACCTTGTCATCAGCATTAAACTTGTCGCACAACACATAGAATTTAAGTCATTAATCAAGTCTTGTTCTTTGTTAGAATTCCCTACAGATGAAACCGAATTAGTTTACCTTCAGATTTGATGTTTTAACTAGCCTACCTCGATCTTTCTTTACGAAGCCTACGCCAGGCTTTGAAGATGTTTTATTGAAAAGAATCTAATCCCAAGAATATATATATATATATATATATATATATATATATGTGTGTGTGTGTATTTGTGTATATATATATAGTATCTGATCTAAGTTGAACGGAAAGAAAATGCAATCCATTCAAAAGAGCGGTTTCTACCTCATTGGTAACTCTTTAGGTACTGTCCAGAATTTTCTGAAGATGGGACTCGAACCGGAGCACATTTGTATTTTAGAGTGAGACTCGATTAATTTCAATCACCGGTGCCCGATTCTATACACAGTTTCGATTTGTATACCATCTTCTGTTTATAGTTAGCCTTGCCTTCGTATGGAGCCTATATGCATTCTCTCAATGACTAAAGTTTTAACTAGCCAATCCCGATCCATTATTATTCGAGAGTCATCATAAAAATTTGGAGATTTTTTAATGTATTGAAGACTAGAGGCAAGATATTTGTTGTTACTGAAAACTAATCATTGCATTACCTGGTCTAGGAAATTGATTAAGTGAACCAATTTTATTCAATATTTTGAACTCGTCATGTACTATTCAGATTTTGCCGCGAGTAGGGCTCAAACGGGGGACTATATTTTTCGGAGTCTGGAACTATATTCACTGCCCCACCCCTTTCAAATATTAAAATCAATTTTAAGTCAAATTAAATGATAATTTTGGCTAGGAACTCTTTCAGGTGTAACTTATTCGGAATCTCTTAAGACAATGAAATCTAACTGACTCGGAAGCATATGTACAATTGCTCCATCCCGGTTGGCAGTAGGTTTTGGGAAGTTCTTTAGGAGTTCCCGGTATTGGCGAAACGGTCTTGCCAAATTAGTTACCTTTGCTCCTGATACAATAGTAGCGGTAATGTTATTTGTTGTCGTTATAGTATGAGTAATAGTAGTAGAAGAAGTATTAGTATTAATAGTATTATTTGCAATGTAAGTTGTAGTAGTTGTAGAAGTAGTAGTAGTAGTAGTAGTAGTAGTAGTAGTTGTGGTTGTGGTAGTAGTAATATTAGTAGTAGTACTAATAGCATTACTTTTAATGTCAGTTGTAATAGTAGTATGACTAGTTGTCGTAGTAGTAGTGATTATTAATAATTTAATTATAAGTTTGATAATAATGAAATGCTTCAAATCTACATTATTTAAAATATTTATCTATGAATTTTAGGTTAAACTACTATTTGCTACATTTATGCGCTTTCAATTCATTTATATATATATATATATATATATATATATATATATATATATATATATATATATATATATATATATAGTGATTAGAAGAATTGTTTTCTGGTTTCACAGTGATTTAATTAAAAACGGACGAGTTGGAAATTTTCGCCAATAATGGTGGAAATTTTACCAGTTACTAAGCGGTTACGGTGCTAGCATTTGAACTTGCTATTCACTTAGATATATGCAGATGAGTCTTTCTATCACTTCGATTGTACTCTTCTCAAATGAACCGATAATCAAGCGTTTTTAAACGAGGCTTAATTACATACTTCAGATTCTTGTCTGCAGGCACGTGAGTCGAATCGTTAGTTTGGCCTATCCAGCCTAACGAATGCACGAACAAACCAACGCACAGATGAGTACTCACCAATTTAATTACGCTGCTGCTTTTGTAACCAAATTTTCCACAAGTTAGTGTTCCTATTTGTGCTTATTCTTATAAACTAAAATCTTAACAGATTGAGAGTTTTTATTCACCATTCAATGAAAGAAAAGTTTAAAGTTAGACATTATTGACCAGCCAATCGACAAAAATATAATGGAATAAACTGACTATGCGGTGGCAAATTAATACGAACACCTCGTAATAAAATTATAAATTTGATTCTTGTGAATTGTACCATCAAGGATGATAATTTTAACCTTCACTTTTTCCGTTTAAATCTATTATGCAAACGCCTAGTTATTTAATGTTGAATAATTTTCGTAAAATTTTTATTGGATAAGAAGTCAATATCGATCTTTATTATATGTGTATATTAATAATTTATAGAAATGGTTACAACATTAATAATCAATAAATACTTTGTATTTTAATTAAATAATTATACGAAAACATAAATAAATATTTAACCTTTGTTGCGACTAACACAGGATTGTTTCAATTTCCTCTGTTTATTGGAAATAATTCTGATTCCTCTGACAGTATGCTTCAACGGTTCGAAATGCAGGAAAATATCTTACGGTAAAATTGATAAAGGAATAACAAAGTTTGTTCCTAATACGTGATTACTAATGGACCGATGAGGGATACCGACAAAGGGGCCCAAAATGTTTTCAATAAAAGAGGAGCATTAGAAAAAAACTGTATTAGTCACAACGTAGATCAAATGGTTTTGATATTACTAAACATTTAAAAATGCATATGTTTACTGAAAGTATCATTTATCTATTATAATCTATTATTGACGAAAATGATATCTAAATGCGAAACTTTTATCTATTATAATTTATTATTGACAAAAATGATATATGAATACGAAACTTAGCCCATTTAAACAAAACTACTGCAGATCTACCCAAAGTTATACAAAATTTATTTATTCGAATGAATAAAACTTAATAAATAACTATTTTCCAAGTCTTAAATTTACAAACTGTCAGCTGTCTTTAAGTTATATACAAGTTGTAAATAGGTATTGCGCATTTAGTATCAAATTTGTTAAAATATGACCAGTAAGATATACGAATGTCAGCAGGAATAAACTCGTGTACACATGCGTTTCATACTTACTGGCGATTTATCGGTAGGAGCCAATATTACGTCCTATGCCCACTATGAATTAGGTAAAGAAATGTAAGACAGTTGGACGGCCTTGTCTCTATACGAAAATTTATTCAAGCTCTAATGAAGGTAACTTCAATATAAAGTCTTCGTCAGTGCGACTTGAAAGACAGCTTCCTGCATATGATATATATATATATATATATATATATATATATATATATATTCTTATAATTAGAAAACACTAATAATCAAAGTGGATAAAGGCCATTTATTTCGTGAATACTCAATCATCTCTGCTACAATCATGACATATTTATACATTTTGGTGCTGATTGACATGCTAGTGGTAACAAATCCGACTTCGTTTTTACTGCTGTTCTTGCCTTGCTAGTTGGTGAGTGTGTATGCGTTTAGTGTTTGTGTGTGCGTAGGAGCATGTAAAGGTCATCTCTCAGTATCGCAAAGTGATGTCTCGAGATCTGGTCATCATTGTTTTGATAGCTTGAGAATTCGCCTCGTTGTGCGCATTGTTCATTGTTGCATATACAAGTGCTACTTTTCCCAGTGTGGTTGATCGCCTCACTTGTTGCGCAAGTTGTCGTTTCAATGGTAACAGCTGCCAGTGTAGATTGCAGTAGTCAAACGGCTCACATTGTTTGGAGACTTCTCTCATCGTATGCGCCTCAGTTATTCCACTTCAGTTTGTTGCCAATCCGATTGTATGTTTGTTGATTCTAGTCGAAGGCCTGACCTTAATATTCAAAAGTTTCATCAACATGATATTCTTATCGACTGGCCAAGAATAACAAAATTCAACAACAATCTACTAGTATCCAATCAAGAACAAACAGGCCCTCGACTAGAATCAACAAACATACAATCGGATTGGCAACAAACTGAAGTGGAAATAACAGAGGCGCATACGATGACAGAAGTCTCCAAACAATGTGAGCGTTTAACACTGCAATCCACACTGGCGCTGTTACCATGTGGAAACGACAACTTTGCGCAACAAGGTGAAACGATCAACTATACTGGGAAAAATAGCACTTGTATATGTAACAGTGAACAATGCGCACAAATGGTTAATTCTCAAGCTATCAAAACAATAATGACCAGATCTCAGACATCACTTTGCAATACTGCGAGAATGACCTTTACATGCAAACACGCATACACACAAACACAAACGCATACACACTCACCAACTAGCCAAAAACAAGAAACAGAAGTAAAAACGAGTCAGATTTGTTACCACTAGCATAATCAATTGAAAACCCAAAATGTATAAATATGTATGATTGTATAAGAGATGATTAGTATTCACGAAATAAATGGCCTTTATCCACTTTGTTATTTGTGTTTTCCTAATTATAAGAATACTGTGTTAAATTAAAAAGGCATGGACATTATAAAGATTATCAAAGAGCGGGGTCAGCCTTTTACCCGTAAGAAACTAAACACTCATATTGCAGCAAACTGTACGTGTGCCAAACTTCTAGAAAGAATTAAGTTCTTCAAATCGTGTTTAGAATCAGATTTTGTGCCAAAACTATTCCTCAAGCAGTGCAGAAAAAATAACCAGAATCCGACGAATAAACTTATAAGTCGCTTATTGCTCAATGGTATCGAGGACAACCAATCAAAACTGCAAGATGCTGAGAGCATCATTCAATCACTGGGTTGTCAAATTGCAAAACTGAACAAAGGCGAATACACCGCTTTCACAAAGAAGATAGAAACGCTGATGAAAATAACAGCGGACAAAGAAACCAAGGACCTCACGAGGGACCTGGACAAATTTCCTACGCAATCAAAATTTCCTACGAACCCAGACGCATTTATTCACAATTATTCAAAAGTGATCTTGTCAAAACACCAGAAAGAATTACTCTCCTTAGGAGCAAAATTCTGCGTAGTCAAGAAAAACCTAAGTGAACGTGACATTATTGACATTCAGGCTGGAACGGAAAATTTCTACAATGACTTAACGAAAGACACCGCCCCACATGCATTCAATGGACAAGGACTGAAAGCTGAGATAGTAAGCGCACTAGAACAATACAAGAAGGAATTCAAAGGCAGCCAAATCATCACAAAACAGCACATAGACGAACTCAGAAAACTCCAATCAGACAAATCCATACGACTTGCCACACCCGACAAAGGATCAGGAATTGTTATACTTGAAGCCGACGCTTACAGGAAGGCCATGAACGATATAATAAATGATCAATCTAAATTTAAGCATGACATCAAACAGAACGATGTATCAACGAACATCGAATCAAGAATTAATGCAATTTTGAAAAAGATGGAAAAACATGTTCTAACATCGATGGCTGACTCCGAGATTAGATCAAAACTCACAGAAGACATCCAAAAAGCAAGACCAGTCGGAACAAACACCGCAAGATTGTACGGCAAACCAAAAACTCATAAAGCCGTGACAGCCTCAGGAGCTCCCTCGATGCGGCCCATTATGTCAATGATCAACGCTCCACAAAATAAATCAGCCAAGTTTCTCTGCAAAATACTTGAACCAATACGGAGCATCATAAACGCAAACACTATCAAGGACTCCTTCGAACAAGCGAATGAACTGAAGGGGAAGAACATCCTGCAGAATACAATGGTCTCGCTTGACGTCTCATCCTTATTTACAAACATACCACTGGATAAGACAACGGAGATCTTGTGTGACCTCATCAAAAATGAGTTTTTTGACTTCCCTATAGACACCAATGACATCAAAGACCTCATATTAGCATGTACTAAAAACGTGCAATTTACATTCGAAGGGATATACTACCGTCAGATCAATGGTGTAGCTATGGGAAGTTGCATCGCACCCCTCCTGGCAGATGTATACATGTATCACCTGGAAAAAACGAGCCTAAAAGGTATAATTGACCAGTGCGCACTCTACAAAAGGTATGTAGATGATATCTTATTGTTCATCTCAGAAGCAGCAGACTCTTCCGAAATCCTCAAACAAGCAAATGGAGTCGATCCAGACATCAAATTCACGACAGTTTTCCCTTCCTTGACATCAAACTCACTCGAGAAGCAAACGGAGATTTGACACTGGCCATACATAGAAAATCCACTTTCACCGAACAATACATTCACTACAACAGTAGTGTGCCAAAATCCCACAAAAGAAACTTAGTAAACAACCTAGCAAACAGAATCAGGAAGATCTGCTCTGAACACAAGATTGAGGAAGAACTGGGCTACCTCAGGAAAATTTTGCTAATGAACAACTACCCAGAGCGTTTCATTGATGTCAACATCAGACCACGGCAGATTCGTACTAGAGAGGATACCGTCAAGCAGGTTTTCCTAAACTTACCATTTAGAGGCGACGTACCAGCCTCAATAATTGCACGGCGGCTGAATAGAATAACTAAGGACAACTTTCCCAGTGTTAAAGTTAATATGACATTTAGTACACAGAGAATCATGAGGTTGGATGCCAAAGATCAATTGCCAATTCTCTCCAAATCATTCATAGTCTACAAATTCTCATGTATGTGCGGTAGCACATATATCGGACGTACGAAGAAGCAATTGATAAGCAGAATCCAGCAACATTTGCCACAGAAGTTGATTAACAAAGGCTTGGAACCGTCAGGAAAATCAGCTATTTCCGATCATATATTGGCAACGGGGCACCCTGTCAATTCGACCAATTTCACAATTCTACATAAAGCAAAATCAGAAAAATTATTATTTATCTATGAAGCCCTTTACATAAAACAACAAGCACCTGACCTTAATATTCAACAGTTTCATCAACATGATATTCTTATCGACTGGCCAAGAATAACAAAATTCAACAACAATCTACTAGTATCCAGCCAAGAACAAACAGGCCCTCGACTAGAATCAACAAACATACAATCGGATTGGCAACAAACTGAAGTGGAAATAACAGAGGCGCATACGATGACAGAAGTCTCCAAACAATGTGAGCGTTTAACACTGCAATCCACACTGGCGCTGTTACCATGTGGAAACGACAACTTTGCGCAACAAGGTGAAACGATCAACTATACTGGGAAAAATAGCACTTGTATATGTAACAGTGAACAATGCGCACAAATGGTTAATTCTCAAGCTATCAAAACAATAATGACCAGATCTCAGACATCACTTTGCAATACTGCGAGAATGACCTTTACATGCAAACACGCATACACACAAACACAAACGCATACACACTCACCAACTAGCCAAAACAAGAAACAGAAGTAAAAACGAGTCAGATTTGTTACCACTAGCATAATCAATTGAAAACCCAAAATGTATAAATATGTATGATTGTATAAGAGATGATTAGTATTCACGAAATAAATGGCCTTTATCCACTTTGTTATTTGTGTTTTCCTAATTATAAGAATACTGTGTTAAATTAAAAAGGCATGGACATTATAAAGAATATATATATATATATATATATATATATATATATATATATATATATATATCCAGAGCCTGTAAATGATATCAACAGTATGTTGGTCGATTCGGTACATGCTACCGACCCAATGGATTTCCAAATATGACAAATTTACCCAAAATTGATAATTCCAAATACTTCTAAATATCTGTTACTCGACTAAATTCAGGTACTCTGGTATTGGTCGATAACTGGTATCATACTTCGCGGTCACCATGGCATCATTAAAGTAAATATATAATTGTTGTATCTTGCTTATTGCGGTGAATAATAAATATGCGACTGTTTATTTGATATTGCATAATTTGTAACTATTAAGATCAAGTTGAGACAGAATGATAGACAAAAATCAGCACGAATGATATTCGGACAAAAGATGTGAATATAATTGAGAGTACAATCTGCCATATATTTTTATCTTATATATAATTTGATACACTTCACTTATTGCACTTGTTACATAATTATATAAAAACATGACCGCGCAAGTTTAAAATTAATGTGCCTTTATTTATGTACTATTATATAAATATTTGCGTGCATATTTGCGTTTTTTACGATTATTGAATAATATTCAAATTTGCTGTCTTGAAATAAGCTAACCGGACAACAGGCTATCTTTAAAATTAAATTTTTATTGTTTTTCGCTTGACAAAGACTTGTGATCTAGTCGAAGCATCTAGAAAATGCAGAGCTTACTGTCAAATATCTTTAAATACTTAAACGAACATTGGTTGCGCGGGTGGTGATAACAATTATTATAATCAAGGTTGCGGTCTTGATATAAACACCTGACCCATTATATCAAGACCGCAACCTTGATTATAATAATTGTTATCACCACCCGCGCAACCAATGTTCGTTTAATTATATAAATGTTCATTTCAATACCACATCCCCCATGTAGTGTGGTGTCTGTTCAGTAATGACAGATTGGGAATGGTTAGTTGGTACTTTGGGTCTAAATGGATGCCATATGAGCTCCACCTAAAGGAAAAATAGACTAGCCAAGTTACATTAGTCAGTATATAACTGAAAATTGTGTGCAGTGTAGTGTGCGGCAGGATGGCTCAGTGGTTAGAGCACCAGATTCCGAAGCAGACGTGCCCAGGTTCGAGTCCTGTCCGCGGCAAAATTCTGGCCAGTACTTGATGAGTTCCCAATAAGGACGAAACCGGTCTACTGGATGAATTGCCTTTTCTACACTATACAATTCTTAGTTTATACTGACATATGTAAGTAATTAATGGGTCAGGTGTTTATATCAAGACCGCAACCTTGATTATAATAATTGTTATCACCACCCGCGCAACCAATGTTCGTTTAATTATATAAATGTTCATTTCAATACCACATCCCCCATGTAGTGTGGTGTCTGTTCAGTAATGACAGATTGGGAATGGTTAGTGAGTACTTTGGGTCTAAATGGATGCCATATGAGCTCCACCTAAAGGAAAAATAGACTAGCCAAATTACATTAGTTAGTATATAACTGAAAATTGTGTGCAGTGTAGTGTGCGGCAGGATGGCTCAGTGGTTAGAGCACCAGATTCCGAAGCAGACGTGCCCAGGTTCGAGTCCTGTCATTCTTACCGCGAAATGTGATAACTGATATCGATCAAGGCCAGAGTGTATGGATTTACTGGAGTAACAGGTGTTCAGTAATAGTTGTAATTCTCAATTTCGTGAACTACAGCATACATTGATATCCATCATGTTACTTCCATGTACCCTTTCGTGCAATAATGTTGATATCGGTTACTGACACAATAGCCATAGTGTTAGTATCCTTTACAGACTCGGTATATATATATATAGAGAGTATATATATATATATATATATATATATATATATATTATATTGTGTGAGTTAGCATTGAAGTCGCATTGTCGTAGACTTTATATGATGTTAGCTTCACTATTGCAGGTTTACACATTCATCTAGGAGATTGTACCGTCCTATTATTCCACATTCTTCTACCAAATATATAGTGGTTAAAGGGCGTAATACCGGCTCCTACTGATGAGTCGCCAGTAAGCACGAGACGAATGTGCATTTGATTATACTTTGCGTTCCTGCTGTCTTTGGTTTATCCTTCTAGTCACAACTGAACTAATTTGTTAATAGGTTCGCAACACTTAATACACACTTGCAAAATGCATGATATATTATTTATTTTATCTTGAAAAGAAATAAATAAATAAAATATGTGTGACTAAATGTGTTCGGCTATATAGTGTGACTGATTAAATACAATTGGATTAGTTTTTTTATTAAGCTAACAAACGATTTGACAAATTATTATCCCCATCCGTGCAATCATTGATTGTTTTAATTATATATATATATATATATATATATATATATATATATATATATATCTAATACAATATTATAATTTAATAAAATTCATTGTACCCTTCCTGTGTGCAAAAACAAAAAGAAATTTTATCAGATAGAAATATGTGAACATAGAGAGAGTGTGAAAAACAGAAACCAATCAAATTGCGTGCGTCACATCCAGTTCAAGCTCAATGCTTGTACGTGCTTCTTCTGCTTACATAAATCCGGCTGCAATTTGTTTATCCATAAGGCTTCGTATGTGGCTAGCTCCCTTTTTTTTGCATTTAGTAATTACTTTGAATGCTACGTCTGGAGAACATACGTGCGATGTTTCGATGATGTGTTGCTCAATAGCAGACGTGTATTCACCATTTGATTTAAAACAGGCGTTTAAGTTGCAATGTTCTATCATTCGAATAATTAACCGTCTGGTCGATCGGCCTACGTAAGTTAATCGACAACTTGCGCATGTATATTGGTAAATAATATTTGATATCGACATTAACGGCTGTTTCTCTTTGATTGCTGGTAAAGGCAAGTGTGTTACCCTAAATAACACTCGTAGTTCAGCTGCATTAAATGTGCGTGTTAATGCTAATTCAACTTTCTTTTGTGCCATTCGGGAAACTGCATCACCCTTAAATGGGATGTTTAGGTAGATTGTTTTCTTTTCTGGCCCATAATACGTCTGTTTTTGTTTAATTCACCTTTTAATAATTTATTCAATTAATTGTCTGGGATAGCCATTAGACATTAAATCGTTAACTGCTTCATTATATTCATTTTCTTTAGAATCTTCACTAACTAACCTGTCAATTCTTGAAAAGCAACCACGAACTGTTGATAATTTCTATTGAAATGGCACAAAACTGCTGTAATGCAAATACTGTGCAGACCATGTTGGTTTATGGTAAATTGTTCTGTTTAATTTACCATTAGTTTCTTTCTTTAATAGTACATCTAGGAAAGGCAGACAGTCATCTTTCTCGTGCTCTGACGTGAAACCGATATTCAAAAGAATAATATAATAATATAATAATATATTATATTATAATAAATAAATATATAATATATAAATTAATATAATATAAAATTATATATATATATATATTTGTGTGTGTGGTACAATTTACAAAACTGACTGCACTGAAATTTTTCAGCCAAAATTTCCAGTCAATTAAATCTTTGTAAGATTACTGGATATGAGAGCCGCATATCTAATTTGACTTTCTTTATATATGCATTGCAGTTTGATCCTTAAAAATCACTTTGTCGACGTGTTGTGTTTATGTTCATGGAAGATCGAAACGTGCCATTTCGTGTGACCAACGGCCGTTTTACAATGTTGTGCGACAGGTTAGCTGCAATGAGATTCATTTAAACAAATTAAATGAACAAAGTAACAAATCCTGCAAAAAAACCTATGCTATGCGTTCAACTATTACAATACCCCGTGATAGATTCTGCCTGCGCTACAATTCAGTTGTTAGTGCAAGTTAGACATTTAAACTCATTGTCGATAACAAGCACAATGGAACAGGTCTGTGTGCGAACAGCCGGCGAGGTTCTTTTGAAAAAGATCTGCATATGTGCGGCATTTTATCTCGGGTCCACAGAAACACGTTCGCCAGTACACTTGAATGGATAGTATTTTGTATCAGAAAAATAAGGTGAAACTGCTACACAAAATCTGTCTTCACATGGCATATTCTGAAGTTATAACAACAAATTGATAGTATCACGTAAATCCCACGTCTTGTTTTTTAATGCTTCTCAATATTTCTACACAACGTCATTGTGCTAGTCAAAGTGGTTAGAATGATTTCCTGCAAACACCAACACTATTGTGCGGATTGTTCACGTAGATTAATATTTTATTTTAATTTTAGCATCGTTTTACTATAAATTTGCTTTTTTCCCCAAGTATCTACACGAAAAAAACAGTTTCGGCACTGTACATTTCGAAATATGCCCTAAAGGAGTTGCGATTTTCTTCGCCATTTCTGTTATAACTCGTTCATAGGAAAATTTTCTCATATATATATGAGATACTAATTATTTGATTTTGAATTTAAAAAATATATAAATCTACTTTTCCACAGAATTTCATAGTTTGTCAATTAAATATTGGAAAATTTTCCTGGATCTAATCTACGTAGCGTAATTGTTCATTGATACTATTTGAGTGGAAACTGTCCCATTATTTACATCTATTTGTCAATGTAAACTAATAATTGCATAGTGTAGAAAAGGCAATTCCTCCAGTAGACCAGTTTTGTACTTATTGAAAACTCATCACGAACTGTCCAGAATTTGCCGCGGGCAGGACTCGAGCCCGTACAATAAGTAAATTAAGCATATGGCACCGATTTTTCCGGTGCTCATTATAATCACTTAATATGCACAAGACTTATTCCTAGAGGATTCATCTGCACTCATAATCATAGTCACAAAAGGAGCCTTGTCAATTCAATGAAAGCTACCTCAATATGGTTTATACCCTCAGGATGAGGCCTTGCAACCATGCTTTCTTGAAAGAATGCCACGACCGTTTTAATGAATCCTGTGTTGCCCACACACTCAACATTTTCAGACAGCTATTGATCATCATTGATATACTGTCATGTAAATGGTTGCATCATATCTTTAGCTTTTAGGTGACTGAGTACTGTATTTTTGCATATCCTTTAAACGTGATACTGCATAAGTTCAGAGTTAGTTGTTAAATGTGCTCCTTTGTGTCAGATATTTCTTAGTACTCCTGAATTGTTGAGAGAACCTTTTTTCATCAGAATCTTTCTGCAATTCTTATATTGTAAATAACAGGATCAAAGCCTGTAGCAACTGACAATGTAAATCGCATAGCCCTCTTGATTAAATATCATTCTTCTAGCAAAGTACCTTGGGTCTCAAGAATACAACATTTTAGAACAAGGTTAATTGTCGGTTGCGCTTATTCAGCGGTAGAATCCTTTCGATAGTGATGCGTATCAGCTCGGAAATGATTACATTTTAGATATGTGCATCGACGTTGGAAATCATCTGAATTGAATATGGCGCATTCGTCGATAACAATAGCTTGCAATATTCCAAATACACCATTTCTGTCTTGTCGAAAAAAAGTTTATAATTTTTGTCATTGTGAATGGTCTCAAACGTACAAACTCCACCTGTCAAGTAAATTCGTTGTAAATGAAGAGAATATATGGAAATCTCCACGCTCAAGGCATTAATTCAACAATTTGAAACTTAAAAGCTGTTTTTTCGCTGTGTCATTTGAAGTATAAGGAGGTATACTTTCTCTTAAACGAACATTGGTTGCGCGGGCGATGATAATATATACTATAATGAAGGTTGCGATCTTGATATAAGCACCTGACCCATTAATTACTTACATATGTCAGTATAAACTAATAATTGTATAGTGTAGAAAAGGCAATTCCTTCAGTGGACCGGTTTCGTCCTGATTGGGAACTCATCATGTACGTGCCCAGTTTCGAACCCTGTCCGCGGCAAATTCTGGCCAGTACATGATGAGTTCCCAATAAGAACGAAACCGGTCTACTGGATGAATTACCTTTTCTACACTATACAATTCTTAGTTTATACTGGCATATGTAAGTAATTAAAGGGTTTAGGGGCTTATATCAAAATCGCAACCTTGATTATAACAATATTTTCTCTTCTTTATTGCTTGCAAAACTAGCAGATTATGCAGTTCTGTCTGTAACTGCAATTTTTTTTGATATCCTGAGCTAATACATCCACGACTTCTTTGTTTCGTTGCTGCGCCCGTCCCAGCATATCCTTACAGAATGGCACCGGCACTTTCATTTTGAATCTCTGAACAAGCCATTGTAGTGGTTCCTCTTATCCTCACACAAATAGTTCTCGTTGAATGATCAGAGCTCTTAATGGCGTGTGCACTTTAGTTTCGCTTAGCAGTTGACATACGGCATCTTTGTCTTGTATTCATAGACGTATTGCTGGCGATACTGAAACAAAACCAATCCCGACAAGAGCGTCATTTGCAGTGTCTTTGATACATGGATATTAACAAATATTTGCATCCCATTACCAAAGGTCTACTTTAGCCAGATACCAAGAGAATTCACTTGCTCACGTGACGTATAATTGGTAAAATTGTAAATATAGCAAAATATATCATCTGTTGTATGATTCAAAATTATGCTAGCTGTTCATGTTCGGTAACTGGATAACTTTGTTTTGCATAGAAGATCAAGCGCCCATCAATTTGTATTACTACTCCTATGCCTATTATAATCGATATCGGGGTATGGAGAAACTCAAAAGAACAATGTCTGTCAATTTATCATTAAATTGGACAAAGACTTTTTTGTCCACCATCCACCGAAACGATATTGCATTAATAGTTAGCTTCATGTAGGCTTTTTGAGTGACTAATTTTCAGCAGGCCTATAAACCAGGGCAATTTTGGTCTAGTTGGAGTTACCGGGTAATCCTGGACAGACTGCACTGAAGAATCCAATAGCAGGCATTCATCGGCGAATGTCGTATTTGTAAAGAGTCTTGCTTGCTGATATATCTATATATTTTAGATTCATATTTAATCTTTGTTATGTGACTTTTGACAGTGGTTTTGCACCCGAACGCACAATTCATGTTCCATAGTGACCCATATAATCACATCGCGAAAGTACCTCACCGTATATGTTATATCGGTCACAAATGTGTTTGTCATTCTTTGCAGCACCTTCAATGCGTTTCAGACCAGATGGAACCATAGATAATTAGCAATACCATTGAGGTGCCTAGACGGTAATTTTAGCGGTGTTCTGGCAGAGTTCCTATTTGCCACAAGCATTGCTATAAATAAAGTGTGATAAATACTTTGCTGTCCGATTGACGAAAGAAGAGATCGCGCAGAGTAGGCTTGCGTTACAGACTCAATTTTGTAGCGCACGGTCGAAGAGAAACGTCCCGAATTTTATATAAAACATCGAAAATTGAAGCACAGTTGAAGATGACACAAATTAGCTGATATTTGTAGTCTCTCCCATTGCACTAGTAGTAGCCGAATGTAAATTTGTGGTAGTGCTGTTTAATCTTAGCGTTTGAAAGCAGTCGATTTTCTCGAGCACAATTTTCTAGTGCATGGGTCTGAACTTAAACGCCCGTTGCAATCGGATTGATAAAATATGGTGTCGCAATGGAATTAAATTCGTTTTGACCATTCTGCCTATTCATTTTTCTAACACAGCGCAGAAGTGAAACATATCGATTCTATTGTGATTACACATTGCTGCTTTGGAAGAAATAAATGGTTATTTTTACAGCCCACGGTTATTTTTAATTTTAAATTGAAAGCTCATCTCAAAATGTTTCTTTTTCGTGATTGAAATAAAAAATGACATTATATGTATATATATATATATATATATATATATATATATATATATATGCAGTATTATCATGCATTATCACAATGCATTAGTCATTATAAATGGTAAACAACAAAATTCAACTTAACTCTCCAGACTCCTGACTTAACGGCGCTTATGTAGCTCGCAAAATATGTTATAGCCAGTGATTGAAATATTCACAAAAATTGGTTTTCATGTCCGCCTACACATTCAAAGACTTTTGGCTAAGTTGTTCCTGTAGTTTATCTATAAAAGAATTCCAAATTTTGGCACCATTTTTCAATCTCCCAAACCGTGATACCGAGCCGGTTGTGAACTGCTGTGACGGATATAGTTCGTAAACCCGTTAATCTATACATTTTTATGTGTAAAAATTTTCTCGGTCCTTCTTATGCACAAATTAGTAGCCGCACTGTGGCCTTAGACTTTACGACACCCAAATGTGGCCTTTCACACAAAGTGGAAAGAGCGTAAATTTAAATTCTGATTGAAGCTGGATATATTTTACAGCATTTTTAGAAGATGCCAACAAGAATGACATGTTAGAGTTTGGCAGCGTGGCTTCCTCTGATGTTGAATTAAAATTCACTTTTAGAAGCTGTATCACGTAAGGATGAAGTTTCAAATTCGGGTTCCATAAATCATCATCAGATCTTGCTCCATACTCCCACATATTGAAACGCAGTGGCATAATATAACAAAGTATGTACCGCGAGGAATACATCTTTTGTTGCAAACTGGGTTAGATAAGTATTTTGATTACTACTTATTTGAATTAGTTACCTACAACCTATTCCATCGATAGGCGAAAGAAACGTCACCTTGACGAATCTATTTCATGGATATCTCCTTTTGTGAAGATTTCATTATCACAGGTAATTTCCTCGCATTAACTTCAAGGGTTTACCCAGCACTCACACTACAGTTTGTGTCAATTCTTTTTAGTTTTGTATAAAAAATTTTTTTCCAATGAATGAAGACTGCTTGCTAACTAAAGAAAATTTGTACAATTTAATATATGTACCATTACTGTTTGATAGGCTGTTGCCGTGTAAAACAATTCTTCAAAAGGTCCGCTGCACTTATAGTTCTTTCCGTCAATGTAATCCACTTAGACACTGTTTGTGGCGGAGAACTAATATATATGCAAGTATGTATTAGGCATTGCGCAGCTAGTAACAACTTAGTTCAATTATGACCACAAGAATAAACAAAAGACAGCATGAACGGAAAGTATAACAGCGTGCACATTCGTTTCGTGCATAGTGGCGACTCATCAGTAGAAGCCGATGTTACGCCTTTTAACCACTATATATCTGGGCGGGGAATGTGGAAATATAGTACGGTCCAATCTCCGAGACGAATGTGTAAACCTGCAGTAATGAAGCTAATATCATATAAAGTCTCGAAAATGTGACTTCAACGCTAACTCACCCAAATATATACTGAGTAAAGGGCGTAATTCCGTTTCCTACTGATGAGTCACCAGGAAGCAGGAAACGAATGTATACGAGCTTATACTTTCCGTTCATGCTGTATTTGGCTTATCCTTCTGGTCATAATTAAACTAGTTTGTTACTAGGTGCGCAACGCCAAATACATAATTATATGTAATCCACTGCTGGTGAACTCCGCCGAAATCAAAATCTGTTTGAAAATGGCCACTAAAGTAGTCACCGCAACATATGAAACTTATTACATACTGCCAAATCAAGATATTTTTCATCTATCTAGATCCACAGGTTGTATGCATTATGTATGTAATCAGTTGTCAAACAACATGGAAAAACTATCGTCAGTCGCACGAACTAACGCGTTTCGATCTTCCATGATCATCATCAGAATACGAAGGTAAACTGACTAGCGAGGATCAAACCGCAATTAATACACATGTAATGAGTATCCTGGTGTATGTACAATTAACACTGTTAGTAAATATTATGTACTTAGTTCATACTGACAAATTAGTCAGGTGTTAATATAAACCTCGCAAACTTGATTAAAGTAATTGTTATCACCACCCGCGCAACCAATGTCTGTTTAAATTTTTAAAAATATTCAATACAATACCACTTCCCCATGTCGTGTGGTGTCTGTTTTACAATGGCAAATTTTGGATGATTAGTTGGAACTTCAGTTCTAAAATGGTGTCACAAAAGCTCCAAACTTAGGTTTAAACTAACCAAAGAAAATTAGTTAGTATATAACTGAAAATTGTATGTAGTATACGGCAGGGTAGCTCAGTCGTTAGAGCACTAGATTCCATAGCAGACACTCATTTTCGAGCCCTGTCTGCGGCAAATTCTGAACAGTACATGATAAGTTCTCAATAAGTACGAAAGTGGTCTACTGGACGAATTGGCCTTTCTACACTATAAAATTCTTAGTTTATACTGAGAAATTTTTTTACGCAATAGGTCAGGTATTCATATCAAGACCGCTACCTTGATTAAAGTAGCTGGCTTGGACGTCGTATTTCTTAGTTTGCATGGTTAAATTGTTCCACATTTAAAATATCTATAGTACAGTTGGTTTTGGCGTAGTTTTGGCTCTCTCTGCTAATTCGCTAATTAGTCATAAGGCATGTTTACATAATATTCTGCGTTTTTTCACACTGATTTTGACATATGCTTCTAGTTCTATTTTAAACTAATTGTTACAAGGCATATAGAGCCTAATAAATAATTGTCTACTAATAAGGTCTTCAGAAACCAAAAGAAAATACGTATGAAACACGTTGAAATTTGAAATAAAGCCATATAATTTGATTACTTGCAAACCAGTACATTGAAATTTATTGACGAATGTTGGAAGCATGACATGTGCTACAGCATGAAGAATACATATAAGTAACTTCTCAGTTGGCGTAAATAGGCTTATGGTGATCGAAGAAGTCTTCATTTGTTAAATCTGGCGACAATTGAATAAAATCTAATGACTTTGCGTCTGTTATTGACATTTGTTTCCTGTTGGCCGTGTTCACAAATACTTTCTGAAGAGTATTCGCGCAAATTTGTTTTTATTATAATACTTGTCTCCATTTGGCGGCAGTCAATACAAACTCTACTCCAGAAGTTCTGCTATTTGGCCAAGACGGTAAGGTGTGGCAATACCACTTGTATTTTTCTAGAATGCGGACCAAGAATATAGGCATTTCGTGAAGTTATTTTTTAAGTTTACTGAATTAAGTTGAACCTTTCTGACAAAACCTATACTATCCTCTTTTTTGGCATCTTTTTACTATTATAAATATACTATTTTAAGGAAAATACTGTTTGTACAGATAATATTTAACCTGTAACGCTTCAATAATCAACTTCATTATAACTGTTTTGAGTCAATATTTAAAGAGATCTCTGATAGTAAATTTAAAACCAATATCCTGCATAAATTTAATTACCTGATTTTTAGACGCTTAATACGACATATTGCTCTAAGCTACTTATTTTGATCAGACAGTCTGCTTCAATTAAGCAAAATCAGAATCTTAAATAATTTAAAACAACGCATTAAATAACTGTTCATGCGATAGATGTTGCTGAGATTGACTGTTAGAACTAAAAATAATTATATATGTGCAGGTGAAATATTCACGCGGCTGTAGGGGGCAGTGCCACAATGAAAGGGAAGAACTCACTGTCTTATTTTCCCACATTCCACACGCAAAAATATAGTGGTTAGAGGGTGTAATACCGGATCCTACTTTTGAGTCGCCAATAAGCACCAAACGAATGTGCACGAGATTAGCCTCTCCGTTCATGCTGTATTTGGTTTATTCTTCTAGTCATATTTGATCTAATTTTTTATTTTTTGCGCAATACATAATACAAAATTGCATATATTAGTTCTCAACCACAAATAGAAAAGAATGAGTAGATCAAGTCTAGCCCTAGCACCACCCTTAAAGTTTAATTCATTCAAAACACACAACAGTCAAACTACCTTAACTTCTAATTCAAACACTTCTCTTTCTATTTATACATCTAAAAATTATTAGCTTCATTTCGTCAAAATATTTTTTGTATCCGTTTTAACGACCATTTAACAATTAGGAAATCATTTGGTTCATAATTTTTGTCCGTTGAAAATGGAACGGTCCATATTATGCTCTAAGCTGCTTCCTTGCTTCACGGGATTACAAAATTTTCGAGATAACTCTGGCAAAAACTCGAAATGTTTCCCATCGTATTTTAGGTATAAGTAATGAAAAATGCTACTTGATCAAAAACCTTATTTAATCCAAATCAATCCTACTTTTTTTTCATTGTGCATGTATTTTGGTATGTATCTTTCTGCATCTCTGTCCTAGATAGGGTTCTAGCTTTAAAAAGCTTTATCAGTAGCTTTTTAAAAATATGAACATTAAATCACACGGAAATGCTGACTACTGCAGATCTGACAAGAATTAAATTCAATTTAGAAATGATTATTCATTTAACTAAGTTTGCATGTTTGTAATGAACACCAATTCCGTTTCATTCAGCTGGTCTCAAAACAATGTAAAGCTCCCGACAATTGCATGTACCGACGTGTTTCGAACTTCCATTGTCATCATCAGGGCATAACGGAAAAGAATCAAACCGCGAGACATATTTAAGATGTTCAAAGTTAAATTCTCAGCTCTCACGCAAGCAGACTAGCTTAAACGGCAACGGACTGGATATATCAGTTGCACAATTAATATTTCGTCCGAGGATAAAGGGTTTGTAGCTTTAACCGCGTGTAGATAAGTAGTAAAACTGTTGAAGTATTGATTACGTTGTTGGCATGAAATATTCTTTAAGTCAAGTTTGCATACTTTGGAAAAAAAACCAAACATTTTTTTAATACAGTCGCATTTTGATTCAAATTTGTTCTCATTCACACGTTACGACACGGTTAGGAATTCGCTGATTATCACAAGAGAATGGAGCCGAATTCAATATTATTTTATAGATAATATTTGGACTTGATTTCGCTGTAATCTTGTCCAATTTATCGAGGCTGATTGTAGGATATTTATTTTCAAAAGAAGACCAAAATTTATTCCCAGATACGGAATTTTTAAAAAACATGATGTATTGCGCAGAATCGCTTTTGCGATATCTTATTAATTCAATTTTTGCACATGAAACGTTTGCAAAATACACACCTATTATTTCGGATGGTTCAAATTGAATAAATATAAATGAACACAGTTTTACATGTGTATTAAAAAGCCCCATGGAATATCCGTGCACGAAAAAATTGTTTGTGTTTGCACAGTTCTAGACAATGTCTAAATTTTGCAATGGCATCCAAATAGAGAAACAAGCTCACACACCTAGCCCTCTCAAACACCACAAACCTTTTTTGTGGCATCTCTCAATTTTCAGGGGAAACGGTAGATTTATATTTAGGTGTACGTGCTACACCGCAATTATTTTGGCATACATCAAGTTGTTATATGTTCCAACAATCGTGAAATTACTTTTATAATGTCTAAATATCGAGTACACAGGTACAATTTTTAATGGTATATTACCATAAATGCAGATATAATTCGAATTTTACCTTTCGCAACATTTGGAACCCGGCGTTTTCCAGACAAGACAGTAGAACTGAATATATTGCGAGTTATTTTGTAATGAACCTGCCAAATTTAGGCTTACCTTACAACAGAGAAAAACTTTCATTGTTTGCAGCTTTCTTTTGCATAAATGTCTGACGTTAAATTAAATCAATTCCGAGTGTGTTTGACTGAAAGTCTGGTGTGCTCTCTAAATAATAAATCGTCTGAAACAAAAATTTTCTTGTTTATTTATTGTGTAAAATACTGACCACATCACAAATACAGCTCTTGCTTACGGGAAACCTTTTTCTTTCCTGGCAAAGAAAAATTTGTAGTAACAGAAGCAGAATTTGAACGACGCGCCAATTGGAACTTTAGGGCTAAGAGATGCTATATAGGCTCTACCTAAAGGAATGTCTAACTAAAAAAACATTGGTTAGCATACAAATAAAATTGTGTGTGGTCTGCGGCAGAGTGGTTCAGTGGTTAGAGCACCAGATTCCGAAGCAGACGTGCCCAGATTCGAGTCCTGTCCGCTGCAACTTCTGAACAGTACGTGTTAAGTTCTTAATAAGGACGAAACCGGTCTATTGGATGAATTTCTTTTCCCACACTATATAATATCTAGTTTATACTAAAAAAATATATAAATAATGGGTCAGGTGTTTAAACCATATCGCAACCTTGATTAAAAAGTATTTGTTAGCACTGCCCGCGCAACTTATGCTAGCTTAATTATATCTATGTTCATTTCAATATCACTTCCCCATGTAACGTGGTATCTGTTCTGTAACCACACATTGTGGATGGTTCTTTGAAACTTTAGGGCTAAATGGACGCTATACAAGCTATACCTAAAGTAAAGACTAATCAAGTAACATTAGTTAGTGCATAAATAAAAAAAAACTGTGTGTGATATGCGGCAGGGTGGCTCAGATTCCGAAGCAGACGTACCCATGTTCGATGCCTGTCCGCGGCAAATTCTGGACAGTACGTGACGAGTTTCCATTAAGTACGAAACCCGTCTACTGGACGAATTGCCTTTTCCACACTATACAATACCTATTTTATACTAACAAATATGTGTACTTAATGGGTCAGGTGTTTAAATCAAGATCGCAAACTTCATTAAAAAGTAATTGGCAATCTAATTTTAAAGAGAAAAATTATGAACGCCAAAAATGGTTTAAAATAAAGCTCATCGGCATTTGAAACCACTAAAATTTGTCAAACTCCACCAAATCTCCTTTCGATAACGCACACGAGGTAGCATTGTGAAAATTGACAATTGACCGTGATCGTGTTATTCTTTTACTAAACATAGGCCTTGTCTTTGTATTATTGGATTGCCGTGAATACATTTCTCCGATGAAAGGCCTGAATTCTGCTACAAAAGGTAAAATTAGCAGTAAGAATAATGCAACGGAAAAACTCAGATGGTTGTTTTAGAATGTTTTCGAGCTTGAAGTAAACACCAATCCCATTTTAATTAACCAGTCGTCGAACAACATAGCTAAACTGCCGCCAGTCACACGCACAGACGCGTTTCGACCTTCCATGTTCATTATCAGAGTAGGACGGCAAACTGACTAGCGAGGATCAAACCGCATTTCATATATATGTAAAGCAAACATGGATATGCGTCTCTCACCTCTGGTAGTCTCGCACACATTTTACTTGGCTGGAAATGTCGGATGTATCATTTCTATGCAGTCACGCACATTAACGGTTTGCAGCTTTTGCCACATACACATATATATATAGTTATTGTTTAATTGTTTTAGACTGAGATTTCCTACCTTTTTACAGATGGAAAGAACAAACATGCTGAGCAAAAACGATTGAAATCTGTTTGAACGCAAACATCCTGATTTTATGCTTTACCAAAGACGCACAAATATGGTTTTCATTTAAGACCTGTTTCAATTAAAGATAAGCCGATGCATGAATTAACCAAATGCATTCTATACTGGCTTTTTACAAAGATTTGTAATGAAATATGGACAGATGGAGGATAGTGGCAAAGATATCCTAATTATTTCGAGCAAGTGAAGCAAATGTAAAAAGTCATATTTAGTTACAACTCAAATCAGTTAATTATGCAATAGCCAGTATTGCAAATGAAAATTTATTTTTAATGGTTAGCCAATCTGTCCAAACCGATAAGAAATAAATTACCTGCGTAAAGCTTGAAAGATACTTTTGAATAGGCTGAAAAGTTATAAAGATTAAATTTCAAGGCAACCAATGTGTCCGTTTGTCCGAGAGAATTTCCAAATTTTTAAATTGAGTGAAACGCAGTTTTAGCGATTTCTTTGATTTATTCGTTCAGATATTTGATTCTCTATCAAGTAGAAATATGGTCTAGCGATGTGTTCGGCTTTAGCTCTGATCACGGCCAGCATGTTATTATTTAAGATTGAAATAAATCTGAAATATTTTGTGTGGAGCATTTAATAAACCGTTATTTTAATTATATATTTTTGCGCAATGATCTTATCCTTAATAGTTACCAACCACAGTTTATAGATAAGTATAAATCTATTGCCATTACAAATCCCGTTGTAAATGTTTCTTGTTGATGAGAAACTGGTTTATATAAACCTATAATATGCAAGTGAAGAGATAATGAAGTGCATAGAAAGTGAAGTTGTATTCAGAATTTGCAGCTTGCTTAGTTTCGAGCAATCCACCACTACTTTTTTTCTGGCTCTTGTATAAGTAAACATTTCACTGCTATCTGCATTGAACTTTATCTAAAATTGGAATTGTACATATGAGCAACATATTTAGGCATATTCAGTGGAAGATTGATATAAAACACGTCTTAGCACCTAACAACTTGGTGTATGAAACATAATCTTGGTGTTGCATGTACATCTATAACCAACTATACCCTATTCTTTAAAAAAATGCGGCATGTCACAAAAGTAGGTTTTCAGCTTTTATTAAGGTTATGAGGGTAAGAATGCTTCACTTTTTGGAGGTGCTCACTATAATTAGACGTTATCCAAAACTTTGCAAAGAAACACAATTGGTACGGGCACTGACGTTATCATAGGTTTTCCTAAGCCAAATGAAAAATGTGTTTAGATGTTTCTTCTATTTGAACTATCCTGACAAATATCAATACATTTATTTGAGAATGGAGTGAACGCGCCTCTGTAAAACATACGAAGGGATTCTTTTCAAATTACATTGCTTGAAAAGCGTATATACTATACATTGTTGAATTAGGCACTTCGTACTGATGCTCTTAAAATCGAATGAATTAATAAAATCAGGACTATGATAAAGATGAATATAATTGTAAGTAAAATTTATTATTTGCAAATCATTGTTTGCTGCTTCTAGTTTTATCATAAATAACATAGGCCTAAAACATTCTAAACATCGTGAATTTTACGTTTGCATTTTTTGTACACTTTTCACTGCGTTCATCATGTTGTCGACTTAGAACGGATACTGTACATTCATATTAGTTCACTTCCCACAAACTGAAACTTATCTAGACGTAAGTAGCTTTCAAGATGATAAATTTATCATCTCTTCTGGCATTGCGTGCTCATAAATAATAAAATTAATTTTTGACTAATTTTTCCGTACATTTATTGAACTTACAATTTATAATACAATTTAATAAACTTTTTGTCATAAATACGTTGAAATCCTTACAATCTAACATTTCTTAACGTAAATTTGAAATTATAAATCATCACCTGCATATCAAAATTGCATTCTAATTCGTTAAATATAAATTATGAATTTTCGCATCAAATGGATATCTGGCGATAAATATTTTCTTATATATATATATATATATATATATATATATATATATATATATATATATATATATATATATATATACGCAATTCGGATTAACAAATGGCATAAATCATTTTTATGGTACTTTTTCTGTAAGTGTGCGTATGTGTATTCGGAGGTCTGTTTAATTAGCCATTCTGGAATAATCTTTGAAATGCAAATTCCTAATTTAGTTTAAAATAATAAAACGTATTGCAATTGGTATATTGTCTTTTTCTGATATATACTACGTACTTGCTATGGCGTGACCATTTATACAAGCGTATTTTAGCTCTCCGTAACTAAGATATTATGCATAAAATACCTTTGTTTAAATAATGTAATGGTAAAAAATCATATATGTCCACAAGTGTCCATCGATGCCTGAGAATTCGAATATGGTTGTAATTCTATCATTTCTGAATATTTTTTGCATTTCTGTGTAATTCAATACTCTTTTAGTTTCATTAGAGTTTCTGTATTTTTAGATATCTTTCGTATGTGTATGCTGGAAAGTCGTAGTTGCAATGATTATCTGAGGTACTGCCTCATACTGGCTTAAGACGCATACGTCTGTCGAAACACAGCTTCAATTTGTCCCAAATAACTTGACAAGCTATAATTTGTATCAACAGGTTTGATCATGATTCGAGTTGAGTTTTAACCATTTGGTCTAATACTCGTAGGTTAATGTGATACAACCTCAAATTTGGTATGCTCTAATGATTTAAATTAATTTATTTTGTGTTCATAAAACTGTGCTCTATCGAATTTGGGAGCAATTGACTTAGTCATACAACAAACTATTAACACCACGTACAATGAATATTTAATGTAATTTTCTGAAGTATACCTACCTAAGTGTGTTACTGTTCTGTTCAAGAAAAAAGTCTAGTATTTTCTGTTTTACGCCATGTTAGGTTAATATTTTAAAATATGTACATAATCAATCCATTCCTTAAAACATTTAATCGACATCACTACTCCAGGAGGTGTGATGATTGTCCTTTAAAGTAAGATCGGAAATTTTAGTACAAAAGTTATACCAAAGGGACAACATATGATGAAAAGACTAACAGGACCAATATAAATTTATTTAAAACTGAAAATGTAAGCAATATGTAGCTTTTGTGGGTTGGACTGTTATTCGTATTACTCTGAACTAGGCGCTCTACAGTCTAATGAGAAGCGCTTTTGAAGTAATAATCCGATCTAGTACATTACTTAAATTTGATAAACTACGTATTGTATAGTTAAACAACAAAACCATATGTAAACATAGAGAGAGTGAAAAAAAGGAAACCCATCAATTGCGAGCGTCACCTCCAGTTTAAGCTCAATTTGTATCCATAAACCTTCGTTTCCCGAATGGAACAAAAGTTGAAGCGGCATTAACACGCACATTTAATGCAGCTAAACTACAATGCATTTTAGTGTAACACATAGCCGTTAACGTTGACATCAAATATTAATTACCAATATACATGTGCATGTTGTCGATTAATTTACGTAGGCCGATCGACCAGACAGGTAATTACTCGAGTGAGAGAACATTGCAAATTAAACGCCTGTTTTAAATCAAATAGTGAATACAGGTCTACAATTGCGCAACATATCATCGAAACGTCACACGTATATTCTCCAGACGTAGCATTTAAAATAATTACTAAATACAATAACAAAAGGGAGCTAGCCACATACGAACCTTATGGATAAACAAATTGCAGCCGGATTTTATGACAGCAGAAAAGCATGTCAAGGCATTTAGCTTTAACTGGAAGTGACACACGAAATTGATTTGTTTCCATTATTTTCACACTCTCTCTATGTTTTCATAATTCTATTTTGTTTTGCCTTCCATTTTATATATAAAAAACTATATATATATATATATATATATATATATATATATATATATATATATATATATATATATATATATATATATATATATGCATGCATGCATGCATGCATGCTATACACGTGTGATATACTGTTGTTAATTGTTTGTTTCTCGAACCCTAGTATTCGGAAGTTCGATTAAGGTGAATGGATGCAAGCAAATGCTCATAAACAGCACGTTTAAAATTATAATAGAGCTAGTGGTGATATATATATATATATATATATATATATATAGTGGTTAAAGGGCATAATACCAGCTCCTACTGATGAGTCGCCAGTAATCACGAAACGAATGTGCATGAGATTATACTTTCCGTTCATGCTGCCTTTGGTTTATCCTTCTGGTCACAACTGAACTAATTTGTTACTAGGTTCGCAACACCTAATACATACTTGCATATATATTAGTTCTTCGCAACAAACAGTATTTAACCGTTAAAATTATGTCAGGCTCACGAAGATAGATTTCAAATAACAACGTATGCCATGTTTAGGTAATACTAACCGTATAAAAACAAACTCTCTCTCCTTCACACACGCGCAAACATATAAATATTAATTAAGGCAGAAAAAATATAATATGAGGTAATGCTTAGATGTTGTTACCTTTATGCAAAGACAAACAAACTTAAATGGATAAATATTGTTGTACCTTGAGCAGCGCTGTCATTTTTTTTAAAATTTTCTCTTATTTTTTTGGTGCGGGATTACTGATATCACTTTTAGGTCGGTAAAATCTTGAATCCTCTACATTTCCAGGTGCAAAGAATTTATTTCACATTGATTGATGGGTTTTTACTCATTCCTCCACTATGAAGTTGCCCATCAGCTGTTTGTCTGAAAACGATTTTGGAACCACATTTTACGTTTTTTTCAGAATTTCTCGATTTCATTTCCAGACTTATCTTCAGGAATTTTTCTCGTGAGTATGGTGTCATCCCTGAAAATGGGAGTGGAAATAAAGTCCCCAATATTCGGGAAAATTCGGAAAATCTGGTTCCAACATCATTTTCACACAAGCAGCTGCTGGGTGGTATCAGAGTAAGGTGACAAGTGAGAACCCATCAATCAATGCCAAACAAAATCTCTGCATCTGGAAATGTACAGTATTCAAGATTTTATCAACCTATGAGCGTTATCAATTACATCAGGTAGACAGATTTCGTTCTTATTGCGATCTCGTCAAGCACTTATCTTAACTTGCCGCGACCGGATTCCGAATCGGTGCACACTAGCTTCGGAGTTTTGCACTAATTACACTGCGCCATCTCCGCCACACTTTTCACTCAATATTCAGTCATATACTAATTCATCTTTCAGGTTATCCTTGTCTATTAATAGCGAATATTTCACATCTCTTCGACTTACAGTCCTCTTAGAACAGACAATATGCCAACTGTTTAATTTATATTAAATTAAAGTTTTCTGGCGGGATTTCGAAATATATATATGTATATATTATATATATATATATATATATATATATATATATATATATATAAACAAAATAATAGTCAGCAAGCTACGGCAATTTTGTCGAATATACCCGTCTCCACTTTATTGGTAACTGGTCGAGTACTTATCAGTATTTGCTACGCCCAGGGCTCGAGCTGAATCATATTTGATTCCGATTAATGTATTCATAATTATGTGCCACGTCTGCCGCACACAACACGCAATACTTAGTCACGTACCAACATGTGATTTTGGTTATCCTCCTGTTTGGAAGGAGCTTGTTTGACACCTACTCCACCTAACTTTATAACAAGCCACTATTAATCTGTCAAATTGAACAGACAACATACAACCTGGAGAAATGATATTTAATTTGATATAGATGTCGTCAGTATAAACTAAATTTCGGTTAAATTAGCAAAGCAATCATCATGTAGACTGGTTCTGTCCGTATTGGGAGCTCATTTAGTGCCTGTGAAAAATATCCGCAAGCGGATCTCGAAATTAAAAGAGGAAAAAGGTGAAAAACTTAAGTTTGTTTGAGATGCAGCAGAGTTGGGTTAGTTACGTTAGGGTAAGACCTAGAAGCAAATTTGTACCGGGTTGAAATATATATGCGGAAAATTCTGGCATGTACTTTATAAGTTTCAAATAAGGGCGAAACTAATTTGCTTGATGAATTGATTCTGCTAACTTAAGCAAGTTTTAGTTTATAATGGAAAATATATGCCAAAATAATCCATAAAATTTTAAATTATATATATATATATATATATATATATATATATATATAAATATATATATATATATGTGTGTGTGTGTATAATAAGACATTAAAATTGTAATTTTTGTACTGCGGCAGAGTAAGTCAGGGTTAGTAAAAAGTAGAACAAACTTCAATTGTATCCATTCTGAATGTAAAATAAATAAAGACTGAATGTCATTTAGCGCGTCTCTGCCTGCGTTACAATTTTAATTAAGAAAAATTAGAGGAAAACTATTTCAGAAATATATTACGGCAAGACAGAACTATATTTTTTACAAAGAAATACGATACAGTTCGGATGTATTTAAAAAAGACAAGATATCCTGCATAGAACGTAATACTCAAAGGGTTTACGAATAAAACTATTTTCCCCGAAAAATTGGATCGATAATCTAAAGCTGCATATTTAGCATTAAATTGTTATTTAAAGTTATACGGTAAAAATTCAAAAATAAAATATATGCCAAAATTGAGGACATTTTAAAGATGCTTTTAAACTATACAATTTTAATTTTAAAAAGAAAATAGAACACCTATATTTAAATCCAGTTTGCGAAATGGAAAAAACGCCAATTCCATTATATTTAATCAGTCGTCGACAACATAGCAAAACTACCATGTGTCACACATAGTTCATGTGACTGACGGCAGTGTTGCTATGTTGTCGACGACTGGTTATCTACAATAGGATTAGTGTTTACTTCAAGCTCACAGGCATGATTATAAAAATTGTTAGCATCACTCGCGCAATCAATGATTGTTTAGATAGAAAAATTGTTAAAGACAGTTGAAACTATTATTTAAAGTCTACAAAATAATTTTTTTTCAAATCATTGAAAAATTGATAAACATGCAAGTTAGTGCAGAAGGAATGTAAAAACTTCCATTTGTATTTGAAACTTAATGGGCTTTCCCAATGAGCTTTTTGAAAATAGAATTTTATATATATATATATATATATATATATATATATATATATATATATATATATATATATATATATATATGGGATGCGAGCCTTACTTAAACGCATAGTGGCCTTTCAAAGTGACAAAAAGAAATTATATCAGATACAAGAACCGTATCTATCTCACATTATCAAATATCCACAAAAACATGTCCAATTGATTTTGGCATCCAAACTCATGATTCGCTGTGTGTTGAATGTGATGTTAACTTTTGCATTGGGAAAATTCTCTTTTGTGATTCGATTTAACCGTCGTGCAATTATTGAGGCCCGTCGGTCGCCTCAAAATGGTAAGTTTAGGAAACCTGTAGTACGAATAGGACGTGCACCGATTTGATATCCATGAACTGTTCCAGGAAGATTTACATTAGAAAATTTTTTCCACGGGTAGCCTAGTTCTTCCTCAATCTTGTATTCAGTGCAGATATTCTTGATTCTGCCAGGTATATCCTGAATGATTGCGTAGTGCAAACTTCAAATGTTGTACCTCCGCAATTTGTATTCGCAGGTTGTCGCTTTGCACTACCAGTTTCGCAAAGATCCAAATGATCCTTTGTTCCAGGTACGCAACGAGGTCGTCTTCTTGTTGGCTGGATGCCGATTCGTCCCTTTGTTCCGAAAGCCTCAAAATCGTTCATAACAAAACGCTGGAAATTAAGTATGATCTCATTTTTGTTGACTGACGACGTTTTGGTACGTTATTTCCCGTTTTATCGTCAGGCCTCAGTTTGCAAGGTAGGTAACTAGGTTATTTCCGTCAGATTTTGGCCCAGTGAAAGTAGATTTTCGACGTATTGCCAGTGGCAAATCACCATTACATTCTCTAGTGAATTGGATATCCAAGGAGAGTAAATTTGATGTTAGTTTCGGCGTAGTTGGCTTCTTTGAGTATTTCTGTTGGGTCTGCCGCGTCTCTGATAACCAAAAACATATCCATTCTATACCTTTTGCAGAACGCGTACTGGTAATTTATGTTTTTCAGGCTAATTTCTAAAGATGGTGTATGTTTACACCAGCTAGTACAGGTGCAATGCAGCTTCCCATAACTACACCTTCAAATTGACGGTAATAAATCCATTCAAATATAAATTGCACGTTTTTGCAAATGCTAATATGAGGTTCCTGAGATCAGTGATGTCTATAGAAAAAGCTTGAAAAGCATTCTTTATCAGATCACACAATACCGTTGTCGTATTTCTCCCGTGGAACTTTGGCAAATAAAGATGTCAGGCGAGACTATTTTGCTTTGTAAAATGTATTTTACATTCGGTTTATCTACTAGCTCGAAAGAGTCCTCGATGGTGTTCAGGTTTATAATATTTCGTAATGGTTACAGTAGTTTGTAGAGAAACATAGCGGGTTTAAGTTGCAATGCGTTGAATTAATGCGCCGCAACCAAAGAGCTCCTGAGGTCGTCGATTTTTTATGAGTTTTGATTTGCCGTGCAGTCTTACGAGGTTTGATCCAACAGTTATCACTTTTTTGATTTTTTCTATGAATCCTGATCTGATTTCGGAATCAGTTATTGTAGATAAAACATACTTTACCAACATCTTCAGAATAGGATTGATTTAATATTTGTTGAATCATTTTTGTGTTATTGTCTGATTTTTATTTCGATTGATTATTTAGTATCTAGTTCATGTATGAAAACCCTGAAACTTTGTCGGGTGTGTCAAGTCGTCTATAGTCTTCTTTTCGATGATCCAGCTGCCTTTGAACTCCTTTATGTACTGTTTTAGTGCGCTAAATATCTCAGCGTTGAAATCTTGCTTATTAGATGCTTGTGGGGCGATACCTTTTGTTAATTCGTTGTAGAAATTTAGAGTTATAGCCTGGATGTCATCTGCTGCAGCATAAATATTGGACGTGCGATGAAGCAATTATTCAACAGAATCCAACAAAATTAATCGCGTAGAAATTGTGCAGCCTACATTTCCATTCACTTACAATGTATGCAAGACTACTAGAGGTGAGAGTTGCATTTCTAAATTTGCTTTCCATATATATGAAATGCGGTTAGATCCTCGCTAGTCATTTTGTCGTCGTAATCTTGTGATGATCATGGAAAGTTGAAACGCGTCAGTGTGTTGCGACTGACGGTAGTTTTTTTATGTTGTTCGCCGACTGGTTAGACAAGATGAGATTGGTGTTTACTTCAAGCTCGCAAACTTGACATAAAGAATTAAACGCAGAACTAGATTAAAAATGGCATGGTAACGTCATGAAACTCAACTATGTGGGAGCATATATTTAAAACGGGGCACCCAGCCAATTTGACAAATTACTTAATTCTACACAAGATTACGAAGAAGATGTGCCCGGGTTCAAGCCCTTTCCTCGGCAAATTCTGGCCAGTATGTGATGAGTTCCCAATAAGGACAAAACTGGTCTACTGGCTGAATTGTATTTTCTACACTATAAAATTCTTAATTTATACTAACAAATTATGTACTTAATGAGTGAGGTGTTTATATCAAGTTCGCAATCTTGATAATAGTAAATATTATCACCGCCCGCGTAACTAATGTTCGTTTAATTACACAAAATAAAGCCTGAAAAAGTATTACATATAATCTGAGCTCTTTACATAAAACAACAAGCACATGGTCCAAACAGTCAAAAGATTCACCAACATGATATTTCAATCGATTGGCCACGAATCACACAACCCAGCGACAATTAACTAACATCTAGGCAAACCAAAACTACCACTAGACCAGCTTCAATAAATATTCGATCGAATTGGCAACAAGCTGAAGGTGAAAAAACAGCTGCAAAAACAACACCAATACCACTGTTAACAATGACAGAAATTGCACAACAATATGAGCGATCAGCACTGCAGTACTCAAACCTCGCGCTATTAAAAAGTGGACAGAATCAAAACAGAAGAAAAAGGCTAAATACAGGGGATAACATTCGTACACGTAACACACAACAAAGCGAACGTATGTACAGAAATTAATCTATCAATAGAAGAACGACCACTTCCCCATGTGAGTAAAAGGAATATATCATCAACAAACCGCATGTAGTGTGCAGATTTAATCATGTCACTACTTGTATATGTGTTCTCAAGGTAGGTCTAGTAACAACTCAGCCGACACTGAAGATAGGTGGCTCCCATTGCCGGGTTAGCAATATTTATATGGATGCTTACATTAAAAAGCATATTTACATTATTCGTGCATATCAAAATAAATAAAATGACCTCGCATTGGTGAATGTGAAACTTTATTTCCACCGTTTGACATTTGATGTGAATGTTTTCTTCAAATGGAACATTTGTAAACGAAGAGGAAACATAAAAAGACCTCATATTCTTTGTTCCACTATGAGGACTTACCATTTAGCCAATGTATGTAACGGCAAATTAATTATTAATAATATTTATCTCATAGAAAAAACTATTGTGTTTTTGTTAGTACGTACATTGATGGTGTAGTTGATCAAACTGTTTGGAATTTCTATGCAACGCATCTGTCAATATTTTAATTGTGAAGACTGATCAAAAGAATAAGATTTAAACCATTATTTATAACCAGCGCTTGTAAGTTGTATGTAAGCCGGTTAACCAAATAGCAATTAACATGCTGCCCCAAAATCAATATTTCTTTTATCTGGAGGATGAATGCATTAATTTCGTCCATGCATAGGGCCTTCATTGTTAGCTAATAGATTTGTGTATGCTTAGCCTATCAGAAATACAAATCGCCTAGACGGTTGATTTCTAGAATGAGAATATATTGCAACTTAAACGCCAGTTTCAAATCAAATTTTAAATACAAGTCTGGAATTGCGAATCATATCGTTGAAACCACACGCGTATATTCTCCCGACGTAGCTTCTATTACAATTACTAAATGTAATACAATAAAGGATTTAGCCACATAAAAAGTTTTATTGATAAACAAACTGCAGCCGGATTGATGAAAGCCAAAAAGCAAGGAAATGCTTTCAGCTTGAACTGGAATGGATGCGCAAAATTGATTATATATATATATATATATATATATATATATATATAATTCCAATAGACCGGTTTCATCCTTTTTGGGAACTCATCAAGTACAGTCTAGAATTTTGCTGCGAACACGGCACGAACTGAAACATCTTTTCTAGCATATTTTTCTTTTAACTAGCCATCGCAGATCTGCCATTTTTGAAATGACAAAACGCAAACTGAGAGCGTGATATTGAATTAAAATTTGGTTTAATAAAACTATCATTAATGGCGTGGTAAGTGAACAATTTGTGGCTGCTGTCAAGAACTGAGAGACTGATCAGTTCAGATTTATAAGTTTACGAATATACTAAAGCAAAATTTGATCCAATTTCTAATGGCTATTCTATAAAATTGATTGGTTCAAGTGTTAAAAGAGGAAATCAAAATAAATTTCGTACGCAGAACCAGAAATTTAGGCAATAAACATAAACTTTCCGCTCAAGTGATATGTTCTTTCCTGCCTAACGCAGAAGAAGACGGAATTGGCGTAATTACGCACATTATATTTGGCAAAATTATGCGTGGTATATAAAATGGAAAAGTTACCTTTGCTATCATTTTAATACAAACAGAGGTTTATGTCTTCCACACGCATTATTTATCATTAAACATACATATTTTGCGATAAATTCGCATAGATTTATCGCTCGAATTGTAAATAACAACAGTAAACGAACATTGTAGTTTAAGTGCCTGTGTCAAATGCAATTTTAAATGCACGTTTGCGATGGCCCAGTTAACCATTGAGTCCTCTTGCGTAAGTTCTACAGATATGGCCTTTCTAATAAATCCCAAGAACTGTAACAGAAATCAATTAACATTCATTAAAGATGTGTGGATAAGCCAATTGCGGCCTGATTTAATCAATTGGAATAAGCATGGTCGCAAGTTGAGCCACTTTTTTTAAATAATGCCTAAATATGAATAATCCATTCTTTAAATCAGGTTTGCGAGCATGAAAGTAACACAAATTTAATTGTATTTAACCATGGAATTAGTGTTTACTTCAAGCTCGCAAACTTGATTTCAAGAATTGCTACCACCACCCGGGCAATCAATTAATGTTTAGTTTTATTATCTGTCTCTCTCTTTCTCTCTCTCTCTCTCTCTCTCTCTCTCTCTTTTAATCTACAGTTGTTATCTTTTCATTATATATATTTTTCATTTACAAATACCTGAGGAGAAAATAAGAAAGAACGGTTTTTGTATCTGACAAAATTTATATGTAATTTTGCACATAAAAATATTAAATGAATTTTATTTACGATCATATTCCAAAAGAGAGTTTAAAAAATATTTTGGTGTATTTATGTGAATAGGCCACAAATAAGTGCTTGAAAGGAATGTTTCCACCTATATATACGCCCAATTTTTCAGAAGGGCCTTTTATACATCCCAATGATTGTATATAATTTAAAGTTAATTGGTCTACATTAAGTGGATATTTTCTTTTCTAATTTTCTTTATTTATTGCTGAACCTGGTAGATTTGTTAAAAATGTAAACCTGCTCTTAGTAGAGCTCTGCTTATTTGATTATTAATGGATGAACTGCTTTTCCGTGGCTTTGCTGTCTTTTTGTCTTACAAGAAGGGAAAAAATTCTTTTAAATGCTTCGATTTTAAAGTATATTGGCATTTGCAAATTTACAATTAAGCTTTATATGAAGTCAGCAGTTGAAGCAACGATAAAATCAATAAAATGACGTGAGTTAACCTATTTATAGCGTGACTATAGTCAACAAAATGAAATTATTCGACTGATTGAATTTGTCATACATTTGAAATTCATATCATTTAGGGAGATTTGTGTACAAACTAATTGGCATAGTTAGCATCTATGCCTGAATCCTCATTAGTAATTGGCCTCGAATAGTGTAGAATTATATCTGTTCTACGTCATATTGTTCAATTTGGTTAATTGTTACGGTACTAGCAGATCATTTTTACAACGAAATAATTACCCATTTATAAAGTTTCTTTATGATGCAGACATATATGCCAACCACTAAGCAGACAAACTGCCGTAATTCTCGTCTTTTGTGAATATATTATAGTATTTATTACGTCTTGTGCGAAATTTAGGCAAACACAAATTCTACTATATTTAACCAGTAGCACAAAGTAAAAAAACTGATGTATTCAACCTACGACGGTCATAAGTAAAGCACAAAGGCAGACCGACTAACAAGGTATCGGATGCCTAATTTTGTACATTCAATAACAATTTTGCAGCTCATGCCACGTATATGTGAGTTATGCAATTTTGCAATCGTTCATTGCGAGGGTGGTTAAGAAAATTCTTTCAATGAGTATTGTGCATTTAAAAGCACTGATTCCATTTTATTTGTCCAGTTGTGCAACTTGGCAAAATTACCTTAATTCGCACTCACTAACGAATTTTAACCTACTATGTTCACCATCAGAGCACATCGGCAAACTAACTCACGAGGATTAATCCGAAATTAATGTAAGAAGTATGAAAATTTGTTTGTGTGCAAATGGTTACATAAAATATGAATAGCGGTTATTTTAAATTCACGAACTACATTTTGAGAAATAATATCACTACCAATCATATAAATACTTGCTTAAATGCACCATAAATTATTTGTCGTATCCATTGTTTTAAAGTTTTGAAACTGTTTTTCATGATCTTTACGTAACTACAAGATGCTATTTTTTTACACATTTGAAATTAATTCACGCATTCAAGTCTGTTATTTGACCGCTCAAGGCCAACCGCTCACGTCATGGTGGTGTTGGATTTTTCGCTAAAATGAAGCACAGCTAAAACGAGTAATTTGAGGAGTTGATTGTTCTGTAACCTTAGTTCTAACAAGGTAGTTGCGAAATGCTATCAAGTAAGCCAGGTATTATATGAAAAAATTCAGCCATTTCTTATGGATTCGAAGGAAGCTTTCATTTTTCGCGACGTGTGTTTAGCCAATTAATTTTTTTAAATTATGTTGGTTTTAATATTTATTGACAATGCTAATTTTGTCATAATTGTAAAAATTCGATAAAAAAGCTGTTTGCATTTGTTTGAGCAAGTTCTGAAACATTGCCACAGTACACTTTCGCAGTTTTGTGTTATAATTGAATTTACGAGAATGTTTCAACATAATTTTGAGTTTTAAGCATTAAATTAATTCTCGTCATTTGTTGGCTATGTTGGCTCCGACGCTATTCCTCGTTAATCCAATATTTCCGAAGCGAAATTTGCAGAAGCTAAATACAACATACGTCATCTTGCTCAATAGAACGGTTTCTACCGTAACCGTATTTGTAACAAATACTTTAAGTTTAACAAAGAGAGAAACGCATATAGCTATTTGCCATTTCACATGTGTTTGGTGAACGACGGCGGAATTAAGTTAACAACTTTCTGTTGCTACCTGAATCATGCACTACAGATAGTCCCGTCCCCCAAATCGAGATCCTGCAATTTTCACCTACCATAATAATTAAAGCAACAAATTAACCTAATGAAAAAAGTCACAAATACTCATGGCCATAACGTAATGTCGCTGTAAATTAATAAATGTCATATAAACAGTTTGGAGAATATTATTTTAGTTTTTTTTATAATTCAATTGATTTAACGATTTGCATTATTTCCTCAACAACGAAGCACAAAACAACAATGATCTCTCAAAGACGGTTTTTGCGTGACTAAGTTATATTAATTATTAGCAGTAGAACCGCCTAATCCATCTTGGTTTTTATTCTTATCAAAAACTATAAATTTTGTTTGTGTGTGTGTGTACACGATTTATGACTCTCATATATTATTTCTGTCTTCATTATTTGACCCAGTACGCCAGATATGAATTCCAGCCCTTCAACTGTCACAACAGAAATCGTTCAAATTTCGGAAGCAAGCATACAAAAACTCGTCAAAGGGAAGCCAAATTGTCATTCTGTCAAAAACTTTCTCTTCAGGCATTTGGTACGTGAATTAATCCATTTGCCGTATGTATTATGTTCGTAAACGTTTCTTATCGCGGAGATGGAAAATATGTGCTGTGTTGTTTTGAGCGCGGCGCACGAATTATTTGGTTAATTTTTCTTAAATAAGACACAATAACATACCTATTGACCACAGTATTGCTGTTCGATCATTTTAGTGGTTTTTCGCCTATCGTCGACTATCCAATGCTTCGATTTTCCACGAAATTTCGGAAACCAGCGTTGTGCTGTCCCGTTAGCATATTCTTGATAATAAATATCCACAATAAGTTAACAGCGAAAGTGAGCAAATTCCAGTCGTTTACTGTGCAACAGCAGTTCAGACACGTCGAATTGAAGTTACGGCAAACCATACGCCGTTTTGCTAAAATCAATTAACTTCATAGCCTAGTCATGTTTCATGGACTTAATAACTAATAGATTTCGTCAAACGAATTGAAAATTGATGTTGCACATAACATGTGAGCAGTAAATTACATTCTAGCATATATTTTTCGGTCAATAAACTATGCTCCATGTCTGGTTAGGTTCAATGGAATTGTTTTTTATCTGAAGCTCTCAAACACAGTTTAATGAATTGTTATTAATACCCGCGCAACCAATGATAGATTAATTGCATAACTGAAATACAGTTAGCAGAAGCTACAAAAAGTCCGTGTTCCTGACGGGATACAAATTTTACAGCCGAAACTTCCAGCCAAGTATAGGGTATGCGAATCTACTACAGTTTTGAATAGTATATCTAATTTCTCTTTAATTATTTAGGCATTACGGTTTGATCTCTGTTAGTTAATTTGCTGTCGTCCTCTAATAATGAACATAGAATTTCGAAACACACCAGTAATTGAGATTGACTATAGTTTTGCATTGCTGTGCTTCTCGTTAGTTGCATTGGAATTTTGGTTTACTTGAAGCTCACAAACTAGACTTAATGATTTGTATTACCACTCGCGCCATCATTGATTATTTAATTATATAATTTAGGTAGATTTAGTTAAATCAGCAAAACTTTCATATTCAAGGCTGTGTAGAAATTGTGTGGCCGACATGTTAGTTAAATATATGAGGTATACGATACTAATAGAGTTGCGAGCCGCTTACCCTGGCTTTAATTGCAGTTGGATTACCGTTAGCGAATTTTCGATGGTGACCTAAGACGTTCAAAACGAGTCATTTCGTGCAAATCACGTTAGTTGTGTTATATTATGTTTTTGGTTAGAGACATTGGTAGTGGTTTCTACGTCATGTTCAAAAATTAAATTTAACGTATCGGCAAGGAAGTTCACAAATTTTGGTACTTGGCCTAATGATGCGTCAATGTCGTAAACTGTATTACTTAACATTTTTTGAGCCTGAGAAAAATTTTATTCCCCTTTCTTAAATTGGGCAAATCTAAACTCCGGCTCATGACATTGATGGATATTAGAGAAATTCTTGCATTTTTGGCTGTAATTTGCACGGTATTTTATAATTAACTGTGTTACGTTAGAAACGTGTTGCTGAAAAAAGTCTCAAGTAATCAGAGGAATTTCGTCTATTCCTATATGTTCCATTTAAACCATTTCTTGGATGCCAAGAAGACGATGATGTTGTGCCTTGTCTATTGTTTTCAATTATGTTTGATTTATATAATTAAACAAACACTGGTTGCGTGGGCGATGATAACAATTACATTTAATCAAAGTTGCGATCTTGGTATAAACACCTGACCCATTAATTACTTACATATGTCAGTATAAACTAAGAATTGTATAATTTATAAAGAGCAATTCATCCAGTAGAACGGTTTCGTCCTTATTGGGAACACATCATGTACTGGTCAGAATTTGTCGCAGACATGACACGAACCGAGACCGAACGAAACCGGTCTACTTTTCCACACTTTATAATACTTTGTTTATACCAACTTATGTATATAATGGGTCAGATGTTATATCAAGATCACAAACGATTAAATGTAATGTTTGATTTTTTTCTCCAAATCAACATTTGGTACTAATATGAAGTTGGACAACTTCACAAGATGCACTCCGAAATACAAAAAGCACCGATAGCAGACTCAAAACTTGAACGGGTTTTCAATATATTTTGTTGATATAAATGCAAAATGATTAAACAAGTTAGGTTGAGCATTTATATAATTAAACGAACATTGGTTGCGCGGGCGATGATAACAATTACATTTAATCAAAGTTGCGATCTTGGTATAAACACCTGACCCATTAATTACTTACATATGTCAGTATAAACTAAGAATTGTATAGTGTAGAAAGGCAATTCATCCAGTAGACCGGTTTCGTCCTTATTGGGAACTCATCAAGTACTGGCCAGAATTTGCCGCGGACAGGTTACGAACCTGGGCACGTCTGCTTCGGAATCTGGTGCTCTAACCACTGAGCTATCCTGCCGCACACTACACTTTACACAATTTTCAGTTATATACTAACTAATGTAACTTGGTTAGTCAATTTTTTCTTTAGGTGGAGCTCATATGGCATCCATTTAGACCCAAAGTTCCAACTAACCATGCCCAATCTGTCATTACTGAACAGACACCACATTAAACAGACGTGCCCAGGTTCGTATCCTATCCGCGGCAAATTCTGGCCAGTACTTGATGAGTTCCCAATAAGGACGAAACCGGTCTACTGGATGAATTGCCTTTTCTACACTATACAATTCTTAGTTTATACTGACATGTAAGTAATTAATGGGTCAGGTGTTTATATCAAGACCGCAACCTTGATTATAATAATTGTTATCACCACCAGCGCAACCAATGTTCGTTTAATTATATAAATGTTCATTTCAATACCACTTCCCCATGTAATGTGGTGTCTGTTCAGTAATGACAGATTGGGCATGATTAGTTGGAACTTTGGGTCTTAATGGATGCCATATGAGCTCCACCTAAAGGAAAAATTGACTAACAAAGTTACATTAGTTAGTATATAACTGAAAATTCTGTGTAGTGTAGTGTGCGGCAGGATAGCTCAGTGGTTAGAGCACCAGATTCCGAAGCAGACGTGCCAGGTTCGTATCCTGTCCGCGGCAAATTCTGGCCAGTACTTGATGAGTTGCCAATAAAGACGAAAACGGTCTACTGGATGAATTGCCTTTTCTACACTATACAATTCTTAGTTTATACTGACATATTTAAGTAATTAATGGGTCAGGTGTTTATATCAAGACCGCAGCCTTGATTATAATAATTGTTATCACCACCCGCGCAACCAATGTTCGTTTAATTATATAAATGTTCATTTCAATACCATTTTCCCATGTAATGTGGCGTCTGTTCAGTAATGACAGATTGGGCATGGTTAGTTGGAACTTTGGGTCTAAATGGATACCATATGAGCTCCACCTAAAGGAGAAATTGACTAACCAAGTTACATTAGTTAGTATATAACTGAAAATTGTGTGTAGTGTAGTGTGCGGCAGGATTGCTCAGTGGTTAGAGCACCAGATTCCGAAGCAGACGTGCCCAGGTTCGTATCCTGTCCGCGGCAAATTCTGGCCAGTACTTGATGAGTTCCCAATAAGGACGAAACCGGTCTACTGGATGAATTGCCTTTTCTACACTATACAATTCTTAGTTTATACAGACATATGTAAGTAATTAATGGGTCAGGTGTTTATATCAAGACCGCAACCTTGATTATAATAAAAAGTTAGGTTGAGAGTTTAAGGAATTTCCAATTTGTCTCGTTGCCTAGATATCACTCTTTTAGTGTTTCGCCATTTTGTTGCGAAAATCTTGATTTTGATTATGTTAGCCATCTTACCAATAAACTAGTTCTTAAATGAAAGCTGTAATATAAATATATATATATATATATATATATATATATGTAAATTTAATTGAGAGCTAAATTATGTATTGAACCAAAATTTATTATAAACCAGGAGTATAAAATACAGTTAAAAAATACATATATATGCATGTGCATGTATGTAACACTGTCTGTTTATGTAAGTGTGTGTGCGCTAATTAATTTGATGAGTACAATTTTTGTGTAACATGTGTTAAATTCTGTTCTAGGTATGACGTACCGTGTCATATGTTGGAATTGATCCAGAAGGAAATGCCAATGTCCGCATACGCAAAGGGTAGAACCTCATGGGCATACGCGTCGACCGAGACCAGATTATATGTCACGGCATTAGTAGCGGGTGTAGGAAATGGTTTTTTTATCACTTTTGGTGTTAGTACCCTTCATATGTGGATAAAATGTCGGACTGCTAATGACTCCATATTAAGTTGACCGTAGAATAGCTTGAATAGATATATTTTTAGAGGATTGTATCGTTCATCTGTCCCACCTTTCTTCATCAAATTTATAGTAGTTATACTTTATATTGCCTGCTTCTACTCATGTATCCCCAGTAAGCACGAAACGCTTGGGTCGAGAAGATTAACTCTTGTTTAAATTTCTTTTGTCATACCCTTTTGGCTAATTTTAACTAACTTTTTACTAGTGTAGAGGCCCTTTCGTCACTACCATAGGAGAGATTCTATGTTGCCAGACACGGATAACCAATATATTTGGAATGACCAACTTATTTTGAACTTGAAGAAAACACCAATCATATTATATTTAACCAGTCATCGAACAACATAGCAAAACTACCAACATTCGCAAGCACTGGCGGTATTTTTTGCTGCTTTTCGACGACTGGTTAAACACAAAAGGATTGGTGTTTACTTCAAGCTGGCAAACTTGATTTAAAGAATTGTTACCACCACACGCGCAATCAATTATTGTTTAATTTAGAACTTTCTCTTAAACTAATTTTCTGAAGTCCATCGATTAATTGCTCTGTATCCCCATATTTATCGTTGTTAGCCATAATTTTAAAAATAAAATTTATTAAAATATATTTATTATAACAATTTGTGTGCTCACCGTCTCACTGCATGCCACAGAGAACAGAACAGAATTGAAAACCTTGAATATAAATATCCACGTTAATTTTCTGAAACAAATTTGAGATTCTTCCCGTAAAGTCAATGAAGAATAATAGTTTGTTGTGAACTTCAATACTTTATTATCAAAATGTGTCAAGCCAGAGCCACGTAGTATCTCAAAATCTCAAGAACGCTGAATTATAAAATCATCAAGACAAGTCAAAATTTTCGACAATATGCACAAAGGAAAATTCCAAAATAAATTAAGATAAATTTTAAACAGCAAGACTGTTCTATGAAACCAGCGGTAATACTAAATGTCCAAAAATAAAAATTGATTTATTTTTAAATGAAGAGTTAATTAATATACAAAAAGTTAATTGGCCTACACACTAGGTACGCAATACATAATTAAATGTGGAAAATATACCTGGTCTCTGCAACCATGAATATATAAATATGATCTGTGATCAATATTTGAGTTTGATTTTTTTGGCAGTTCCGCACCACGTTATGTGAATCAAATAACTTTATTTACAATTTAGTTTAGTAAACTGAAATGTTCTTAAAATATAGACCTGTGTTTTTCTCGACTTTTGACACATTTATTAAAACTTTTTTTATTGCAATAATATTTCCTTTGGGTTTAATTTTTGGCTTATGTTTTTTATGCTTATTGTTTTCCATTAATTAATATCATAGCCTGTATTATTTTTGTGCCATGCCAAATCAGATATTGCAATGTTTCTGTGATGCCACCTGCATTAGAATTTCTCCCATATCTATATAACGACCTTTGCTTGGCATTTTAAAGCATCCTCAGTATGTCCGCCTTAGCAACGCGAAGAATCAAAATTATTTTTAGAACTTATCTCTTTACTGCTGTGGTTTCCGGAGTGGAAAATGTATCAAATTGCTACCTAAACCACTCAAACCTATAAACGCCAATTGCTTATTGATCAAGGAAACTTTTTGGCGCTTTGGAATTCTTCACCAACTTGCACTGGCGTACCTGTGTCTGCATTTGTATTTGTTGGCCGAGGCCAAAGAAGAAGACCGCGAGCCGCCGGGATTGCCAAATATGTATTAAAAATCTATGACTCCAACAAAGAAACTATATTTTGCTATCCACATTACTTCATTCGCTTTCTTTCTGAAACATTTTTTGACAAATGTAATCTTAATTACGAAGTGCATAACAGGAAATATTAATATTTAAAAGACGAGAATAACAAAGTTTAGATTTATCATTTTAAAATATTTTACTGAAATGCTTCATGCAGCGCAAAAACTAACGTGAAAAACGAGGATTTACATTCAACAAATATCTGAATCTAAAAGAATCTATTTTTCTGCAAATTATTTAGATTTATTGAAAATAACGGTTCCATTTGTTAAATAAAATTTCAACTAATTGCTTCATGCAGATAATGGCATATTTGTGTTCTTATTATAATCGGGTAGGTTATCTGTATAATATCTTCAATTTTTTCAAATTTCATATTGATCTAAGTAGTACTCAAATTTTGAATTTTTTGCGCAGTGCTGTCCTTCTTGTTGTGGATTTGACCGCATTTTTCTTGTGCGAGACAATTGATAGCACTCTTAGGTCGGTAAAATCTTGAATCATGTTCATTTTCAGGTGCAACGATTATTGGCCTTGATTGATGAGTTCTCACTTGTCCCTTCATTTTTGAGTTCATCCTCACCTGCTTGTCTGAAAATGACGTAGAAGCAAGGTTTTCCAATCTTTTTGTTCCGATATTTTGAGACCTTATATCTAGTCCCGTCTTCAGGGTTTACACAATACGCACAGGGAAAAACAACATGCGGCAAATGTGGTACTCTCATTCAAGACAGATCTATTTACATTTTTTATAATTCCTAAAGTATTTTTTATTGTCTGCCCTAATACCCGGTCTTCATATTTCAAATTGATGTTCTGATTATAATCAGGCTGGCCATTTGTATAATATCTTCCATCGATAAAGTAACACTTTATCTGTTAACGTCATTCATAGGAAAACACGTGTTTGTTGACTAGAAAATGATGTCTAACAAGGAACACTTTCGAATCGAACAAATTATCCCGATTATACCAAATTTAGTGTTGCACAAACACGCTTACGGCTACATTTTTGGGTCCAAATATCTTAAGGCAGAATATGCTTGAATTATGCGAGAACATGAAATGAACCTGCGAGCATACTCAGTATAAACCATTAAAATTGCCAAATTGCTTATCTATCTAGATTTCGGTCGGCAACTACGGCGAAATAGCACAATTTTTAGTTTTTATACGAACGATAAGCATAAGCTACACTTTTGTACAAAATATATGAGCTAGTAGTCAATGATCTTTGGGAACTTTGACGTTTTTTTTGAAAATTACACAATCAGCTCATACTTGTTCAAAATATATAACGAAATTTAACCCTCACTGCAGGCTCTTGTTAGATAAAACTTTTACATTCAAATAGAATAACGCAAAGAATTATCAACTTTCCTTTAAATCAAGTTTGAGAGCTTGAAATAAACTGGCGGTAGTTTTGCTATGTTGTTCGACTACTGGTTAAATACAATGGGATTGATGTTTAATTCAAGCTTGCACACTTGATTTAAATAATTGTTACCACCACCCGCGCAACCAATGCTTGTTTAATTGTAGTGCCTATATATATATCTGTGTCTAAAGCTGCAAACAGTTAATGTTCGTGGCTGCCCAGAAATCTTGCAGGCGACATTTCCAGTCGAGTACAATATATGCAAGACTACTAGAGTTGAGAGCCGCATATCTAATTATGCTTTCCATATATATATGAAATGCGGTTTGATCCTCGCTAGTCAGTTTGCCGTCGAACTGTGATGATTATCATGGGAGGACTAAACGCAACAGTGCGTGCGACTGGTGGTAGTTTTGCTATGTTGCTCGACGACTGGTTCAATACAATGGGATTGGTGTTTATTTCAAGCTCGCAAACTTGATTTAAATACTTGTTACCACCACCCGCGCAATCAATGATTATATAGTTATCAACATTTGTTAAGAATCTCTCTTAATGACGATACGCTAGCTAGCACAACGTAGGAACTTTTAGATTTGAGAATATTTTTCAGTTATTCAAATTAAATTTTTGGTTCTAATATTACCACTTGCTTTATCACCAAATTGAAAAACAGGTTAAATTTTATAACATATGTACGGGAGACCTATGGGCTACTACACCTGCGCCGAAATACTGTTTTTCCGACATTGGTGCATGACGCACACCGGGTATTTCTATCTAAGATCCGTAATGCTTTATTCATATTTTTGAGCACGAGGTCTTCTGCCCCATGATGCACACAACGATGCCCACGTCATAATGCCGATCTGTTAGTCATTACGTCTCCTTTTACTCTTGGTGCCTTCTGTCCACTGATATTTAAGGTAAACGCGATATTGTAGATCTTGGTATATTTGGATACCATTTTTTCCGCATAATCTTCAGGATTGTGATAACAAATTACATGTATAAATATAATTTATGGCTATTTTCGTATTTTATTTTAAACATATATATTGATATTTATTTTAAATACTTCTAGTAAGAGTTCTTAACAATGAAATATATGATATGGGTTAGATGAAATATAATTCCTTCAATAACCATTTACCAAAGCGCGCACACACACAAACAAATATATTTAAATGTATATACACGTAACAGAGTTTCATACCTTGTTTCGTGATCTAAATAAAGATGGTTAGTTTTCTCTCCCCCCCCCTGTGCACACGACCACCAAAATACAAGTTGAAAGTGCATAGTTAGAAGTTAACCGATTATTTTCAAATTCCTAATGATGGTTACAAAAAATAGGATCGAAGCGCCCAATTATCAAATATATCTAGTGTGCATCAAATATCTGTGGACAGAAGACGTCGTGCTCAAAGATGCAAAAAGAAGACACAGAGATTGGAAGATCTGGACCACCAAATGTGCGTAATAAATTCATATCTGACAAAAGATGCAATTCCATAATTGTTAAAGCATATGGATATATAGTATCGTTATTATTTTAAATAATAATGAACAAAAGACTTGATGCTCATAGAGTTGAAAGTGGCAAATTCTAATCCATCTGTAATACCAAGTGTTCACTATATACACTCAAGTTTGAAAAACATATAATTGTCGCAAATGTTAAGGCCTACAATGTATGGTATCGTATGGATTTCAAATATCAATACACAGAAAATGTCGTGCTAAAATAATGAGGGAAAGTAACTTTGACTGGTTAATCTACAATACCATGCGTGCATCAAACACCAATATCGTGCAAACATAGGCATCAGGCTGGTGTCAAATTGCACATGTCCGCATTATCCAATTAACCCTAAGTTTTAATAGACAAGACGTCGTGCTAAAAGCTGTGATAATCACGCTACGAAATGAAGACCTACAATACCACATGTGCTTTAAAAATCCGTCGAACAAACATGGTATGTCAATAGGTCATGAAAATCCTCCACAATCGTTTAAGCATCGTATGTACGAGCGATTAAGTAGTTATGGGTTTTTGTGTGTACGAAGTACCCGGCGTCAATTTTTCAGGGGCTAATATTTCTTAAAGTTTAAACCAATACCGCAATAGCAATATTAGGTCTGTGAAACCATGGCGTAAGTTTACCAAAAACATTCCGCTACATTAATGTCCAGTTTTAAATTTATTGCCGATTAATGATCATTTGTATCACGGAAGTGTAAAACACACGCGCAATTTGGATTACACTTCTTGTTCATGCCGACTTCAGCCTATCCGTCTGGTCCAAAATGAAGAACACGTTACGTAATGCACTCTACGTAATACATTCAGTAAATATGTTAACTTATGACAATCAAACGTATATGAATCCACATTCACTGTCTCGTTTATGAGCTATGTTAAGGACATTAATTGAAGGCAACTAGTCCATTATTTTTAATGTCATGCACATCACAAAAAGCGTAATTCACAGCCCGGAAGCGCGTAGCATATTTATCTGTGCTATTTGGTAATTTTGGTTAGTTCGCTTTAAGACATTAATCAAACCCGGCTGACAGTGTTCAAATAAATTCATACTGTAGTTATTTGGGTGACACATAATTTTAAAATATTGAATTTTTAGTCACATGACCTTTGGCTATATTCAATTAAATAGCTTGGCCGGTATATGCCGCGATATTACAGAAGCATTTGGCCAGAGGTATCCAAAGTTTTACTGTTAAGGAAAAAACAATACTCTTCTGTATGTAGCCATGTCGTCTTACTTGTTTGCCAATAGAGCATTTGAAGTTCTTTCCTCTTTCCAGGTTACAAATAAACGATGACATACTGGACTAAACCAGACTTCGTTTAGTCCTCGAACAAACATTAAATACGTATATTTCATGTAACCGAGTAGATTTCGGTCATTTACACATTGAGTTATAAATGCTTCAAACTATATGTTGCAAAAATTCGTCTGTATTTATTATTAGTGTATCATCCAGAAGAGACTTAATTATACCTTATTCTGCAGTTAAATTGTTCATTTGAGCAGTCAGTCCTTGAATCAACGTTTCCAACCCATCAGAAGCCATATTTTAAAGGTACCACATATGCTTTATTTTTACTCAATTATATATATAGTATTTTGCTCGCATAACAAGCATCGATTTAATGAAATAAATTTACAAATATTAATAAATTTATGTTCACTTCAGCTAGAAGTCTGCTTTCATCATTGGGTTGACTGCTTCATCCTTATACGGGCATTTCTGCGAGGAATTTCTGTTGTATTAATGCCAGCCCTAGATATGACCATTTGTTCGTTCTTTGTCTTAATGGTGGCTATTGCTACAACGAGATCATTCGATTAACCATCAAAGTAACAGGTAGAGGTGACAGAACGCATAGTGCCAAATAGAAAATAATTTTCTTGAAAATGAATAATCGCTATGACTACGTTTTCCACATATTTAGTCTGCAATATATGCTTAGAGTTACGCATTTGCATACTTTAAATTAAAACACTCTCCTGGGCATTAAATGGATAATGAATTCAAATATTAGTTGGAAAAGCATGTGAAGACAGGCAACACTGTAGACATCATCTTTAAGGGTTATTAAAATGAAATAAAAATATAAATGTTTAAAAAGTCAAAATTACCAAAATCATTCTCCACTTATAGCCTAACTCACGCAAAGTTCATTGGTATGACACACGCAAAACAACCTTAATTTAGTCACAAAACACTAAAAGTATTTAGTCTCAAACATATTTCGCTAATTTGCTAAACGATTTTTTATTTGCACTACTTTTGAGCCGACATTTAATCCATAGTTTAATTATATCTAATTTGGCCGTTTTTTGTAATTGGAAGAAACTTAAATTTCGTTCAGGCGATGAAACATGGATTGCTCGATAGGAAAAGGCTAAAAACTGAGAAAAAGTAATTAACCATCGTCTAAAGCATATGAACGCGCGATGTATCCTTTATTTGGCCCAGGCTATCCTTTGTCAACTTCTTTATCTAATTAAATCAGACAAAAGAATCGTTTGTTCTGATTATAAATTTAATTACAGTACCAATAGGGAGAAAGGCAATAAAAAACTCTTTCCAAATCAAACAATCCTTTTGATCAAATATGGGAATTGAATTGTAGGCCAAAACATTCAATATTTAATACTGAGGCACCCTCGCAATTATGTGTCTATCTATATACACCCAAAAACATTTAGGTATTTTATTTTCAGGTAGAAAAATTACATGGTTCTAGTAATTTTTTTCATTTTTACAGTAATTTTTAATATAATTACTCACTGATTCATTGATGTTCTTGGCATATGCACATCGGTTTTGCGCGCAGTATTAGATTTTTTGGCTTTTAAACTTTAATCCTAAAACGGTTAAACAATAAACTTGCCCTGATGAACGTAAAGTGCTATTATGTCTTAGCTATTTTAGTTCGGAATAAAAACTCCTGCGTTGCCCAACTAATGGTACATTTCATATCTAAAACAAATTGTCGGAATGAGGATAAGCAACAATTACGAATTTCATTCTATCAGTCGTTTATATAATAAAACGATCATTGCTTGCGCGGGCTGTGATAACATTTAATAAAATCAAGGTTGCGAACTTAATATAAACACCTGACTCATTAAGTACATACATTTGCAAGTATAAACTAAGTATTGTATTTTGTACAAAAAGTAATTCATGCAGTAGACCGGTTTCGTCCTTATTGGGAACTCATTAAATGCTGTCCAGAATTTGCCACGGACAGGGCTCGAACCTGGGCACGGCTGCTTCGAAAACTGGTGCTCTAACCACTGCGACATCCTGCCGCAAACTGAACTACACACAATTTTCACTTATATACTAACTAATGTAACTCGGTTAGTCTTTTTTTAAGTGGAACTCATATGGCATTCATTTAGATCCACAGTTCCAACTAGCCATGCCCAATCTCTTATTACTAAACCGACACCACACTACATTTGGATGTGTTGTTAAAATGAGCTTTTATATAATTAAACGATCATTGGTTGCGCGAGCGGTGATAACATTTACTATAATCATGGTTGCGAATTTGACCCATTAAGTATATGTATTTGTCAGTATAAGCTAAGAATTTTATAGTGTAGCAAAGGCAATTCATCCAGTAGATCGATTTCGTCCTTATTGGGAACTCATCATGTACTGGCCAGAATTTGCCGCGGACAGGGCTCGAACCTCGACAATCCTGCTTCGGAATCTGGTGCTCTAATCACTAAGCCACCCTGCCTCACACTACACTACACACAATTTTCAGTTATGTACTAACTAATGTAACTTGGTTAGTCTATTTTACCTTTAGGTGGAGCTCATATGGCATCCATTTAGAACCAAAATTCCAACTAACCATCCCAAATCTGTCATTAATGAACAGACACCACACTACATGGGGAATGGTATTGAAATGTACATTTTTATAAGTAAACAATCATTTGTTGCGCGGGCGGTGATAACAATTATTATAATGAAGTTTGCAGTCTTGATATAAGCACCTGACCCACTAATTACTTACCTTTGTCTGGACAGCACATGATTAGTTCCCAATAAGAACGAAACCGGTCTACTGGATGAATTACCTTTGTTTGAGGTAAACACCAGCGAAGTACAATACATGCGAGACTACTAGGGGTGAGAGCAACATTTGATTTTTCTTGGCTTTGTTATGCAGAACAGTCAGATCCTTGCTAGTCATTTTGCCGTCGTTCCCTGAAGATGATAATTGAAGGTCAAATGGCACGATACGGATGACCGATTATAGTTTTGTCATGTTGTGTGAAAGGTTGGGTACTATGAGATTGGTAATTTTCTCACACTAGTGAACTTGATTTAGAAAAATGTTAACATCAACAACGCAATTAATGATTGTTCAAATGCATAACTTATGTACGTGTGATGATAGCTGCAAACATGTCATATATGCCGTCCATATGCCAGTCAAGTGCCAAATATGCAAGACTGCTAGAGAAAAGTGTAGCATATCTGTATTTGCTCACATGAAATATGAATTCCAGTTTGACTGTTGGTAGTCAGTTTTCCGTCGTTCTCCGATGTGGATCATAGTAGGTCTAAACGCGTTCGTACGTGTGTCTGACCGTAATTGTTTCTATGCTGTGCGGTAGGTTAGATATTGTGGGTATGATGTTTAGCTAATGCTCGTACATTTTAATTGCATAATTCTTATCAGCATTCATGCAATCTAGAATGGTTTACATCTCTTTCTAACAACGTGATTTTATGACTAAGCCACTGGAACAAAATCGAAGTTTGTTGATAGGTTATTCAAATAAAGCTTGGGAGTTTGATATTAACACCAATCATTTGTCCGTTTACAGTGTGAAGAAACAAATTTACGGGCGGTCTTCGCAAGTCGGCAAAGCGACTACTCACTTTCGTACCTACGGATTTGTTCTATATCCAACTCGCAACCTAGATTAAAATAATTGTCATCACCTGCCCTGCAATCAGTGATTGTTTAATCCGTAGATAGATGTATGCAAACAATTTTAGCAGCCATGCAAAAGCTATCAGAGAATATTCACACTGAAACGAATTAGGCTGTAATTGAAACTGTTTTATGCTGCTCTGAAACTAGAATCACCGTTGTGCATACGACGCAAGGTTCCCACATTTTGATGGCATACGCATTTTTCTGACATATATTTTTTACGGTATTATTTTATTAATGGTTCGAAATTTTGATTTCTCTTTAGCAAAACTTCGAAGAAAGAAATTGAAAACCCACCGATCAACATAAAATCGACTGTTTCATGGAAGTTAAAATAGTTAAGTTCAACCGATGGGTAACATGATTTTCGTGAACAGACGCATAAATGCGCTAATGCACAGTTCAAATTGGTTTAATATATTGCCCCATTTAAAAATTTTGTCTGTGTTCTTTAAAATATTGTGCCCTTCTTTCCTGTGTGAAATAGAATTATATGTGTGTAATTTGATATTGCTCTATTTGCATTTAGTCTTTAACTGTCAGTTTTGACCTCAGCTTTGATGTGTATAAAGCATCATCATCATCATCATCTTCTTCATCATCATCATCATCATCATCATTGTCATCATCACTGACAACACCTCAAAAGGATTTAGTAACTGACGCTCCACTGCCATATGAAAAAGAGAAGAAAAAATAAACTAAAATTTTTTAAAAAGAAAAAAAAGAAAAATTACACAAAATATTGTTGAAGAGTGATTTATATCGGGGATCTATTTAATTTCAGTATAATAGTCTAGATAACAATTTATACTTAACATAATTTTAGCTATTTTTTTATTCAACTGATACTTCTATATTTATTTGATTAAATACCATAGTTTTTATGTTTTGGCTGTCTCACTTGTAGTTGAATGGCAATTTGTCATTAATTTTAGTAGGCTTGGTGACGTTCAACCTAAAAGTTCGATGCGTTGCTTTAAAAATGAATCTATCATTGATAGGCTTTACTTCGAAATTTCATTTAATATAATTAATAATAACTATTATCGAATGATCCTAGCAACTGTTTTGACATAGAAGCAACTAAAATCTTGACTAGAATTAAACATAAGATTCGATTATTCATACCAAACAATTGGTCCTCAGAGACAAATGAAATATCATGATCGCTGTTCAATGGACATGGTCGAATAATTTGATTTATATATATATATATATATATATATATATATATATATATATATATATATATATATGTGTGTGTGTGTGTGTGTGTGTGTGTGTGTGCGTGTGTGTGTGTGTTTGTGTGTGTGGGTACGTTACTTTGAGTGTATTTACAAATACTTTAATAGGGAAATTCGCAGTCATTTCCAGTTTTACAAGCATAAGATTCATATATTATTTTTGTCCTACATTTCCAGGTGTATCGTGTCTATTGCTGGTTAAAATAGTAAAATATTCCAATTGCGAAACTGCCAGTTTCAAACCATTTAGATTCAAAAACTGCGCCAAATTATCTTGTGTACAAAGTAGTACTTACAGAATAAATTTAATTTTAAATAAAATCGATGATATATTGCCTGAACTTAAATTAGACAATTGGCCGTTAATGATCTCTAAGTTTATTCATCGCTGACAATGGTATAATGCCGAGAATGACGGATGCATCCAGTTAAGTCAGCTCATAATTTTTCTCTTCACTTCATTGAAATATTAATAATTTTTGCCCACCACCTTTAGTCAATAAAAAATGCTAATACATTAATATCCGATTTTCTTAAAATTTAACGATGAAACATAAGTAAGCAATGACACTAAAACTACCACACGTACTGACGAGTTTGGAAATAAGAGCATTTCGGCGAACTGATTAGCAAAAATCAAACTGTAACACATATATCAGGCATTGAAAATCATATATGCGGTTTTCGCCTCTTAGAAATCTTACTTACATTTTACTTTGCTGTAAAAGCCAGATTCGTATATTCTATACAGTCACGAACTCAACATTTTCTAATTCTGATCACACTTAAATGAATTGTACAATAGAAAAGTAACTTATTGCATGAGAAATTATATCAATAATTTGAATAATGCTTTAAAGCTTATGATGAACACCAATCACGCGATATTTGAACGGGTTAAATGCAATGGGCTTGGTAGTTATCACAAACTCAGAACCAGATCAAAGACGTTTAATCAATCACTTAAAACATACCATTTTTTTCGCCTGATCATCAAATGTTTCTATATGTAGCTAACGTGAGTTGTTTTCTACGGTTTTAATCAGAGCAATAAATGTTTTGGTATTTATGCTTGTTATAAGTAAAGAATTTTATTTAACAAACCATCTAAAGGATTATAAATTGAGTTTTAAGGACGTCAAATAAACTTGGAATTTCAATCAATAATTTTGTCAAACTAAAAATTGGTTGCTCAATAAGTTCAAAATCATATGCTAGCAAATTAAATAGATTTCATACGAAAACATTTTCACATATGTCACCTTTGCACGAAAATGGGCAATCATTCAATTGGCTATATCGGGCTTTTACTTGGCATGAAATTTAAATAATGAAAAGGTGTTGGTTGGTTTAATATAACCAATGAACATGATGTATTTCAATGTAAAATGTGCAATTTTTAATAAAAAGAAATTCGTAATCCTATAAGGATACAAATTTACTTCCTAGGATTTATACATCAGGAGTGATTTGCCTATTGAAGCCAGAAAAGTAATCTTTGTCTTTTTACTGTACCTGGACTCTTATTATTGCATAAATATGTGTATATTAAGGTAACATGTGATGTTTGATAATATAAAGATACTGATAAAGGCATTTATCATACAAAGAAATGCCAGATTCCATTCGCAGCTATTGTACTTTTATTAAATCAGAATGAATATTGTGTATTCGATAGCCCCAATTTTTAATAATTAAATAAATTCTTCTGAAATGCGGGCTTTGATAAAATTTATTGTACCCTTGCAATGTGCATAAGCAAAAAGAAATTTTATCAGATAAACTTTTATCTGACAATTCTGTTTTGTTTTTGCACATGGCAAAGGTACAATGAATTCACTAAATATTAAATTTTTTAAAACTTTTATTTATGAATTTATTATTAGGACGGAAATATGCGTAATTTAACCACGACTTGACATGATAGCTTTAATTCGTATTTGCCTAAATAGAATGCTGGTATTTTAAATCGTTTGAGAGTAAGTAATCTGATGGCACCGGGCAAATAAAATTAGCAATGAATTAAGAATTAATACACACATTGGTGTTCATTTATACGCAAGAAAATTAAATTATCCAAAAAACATGTGAATAAATTTTAATCTATCAAATTTTCTGGTTGAACTCATCTATTTTACGTAATTTTCGAGTGGAATAACAAAATGCCCCTAAGTAAAATTTCTTGTGCGTTTTAGACTTCGTTGGTCACAACCAAAGCATAACATGAAAAGGAATGAGGATAATCAAGCCACAAAGCATATGTAACATTTTGTCATTCAGAGAGACCCGGCTTGTATCTCTAATTTCAAAACCAACATTTAATTGATCTTAAATTTCGAGTAAAAATATACTTTAAATTCCAAAAATTATTTTTTTCAATAGCTATCGTTAAATTCGTAAACTTTATTAATGTCATTCCTAATTGGTAGGATGGGCGGTCATATGAACTTTTGATATCAACTTTTTATATACCAATTTTTATTTTCATTGCCATCTGCTCAGTGAATAATATTGTTGAGTACCTGTGTTACAATCAATTTTTTCTTTTATACACGATTTATTTCTCCATTCCAATTGCAAAATATAACTTTCCAAGTGTAGTCATTACAATACCCATACTTACAGTAAAATAAAATAAGCATTTTAATTCTATTGGTGCAGTTCTTTTAAACTTGCCATTTCAATGTTGCTCTGGTTACGATCAGAAATGTGAACCTGGTGTTCATTGCCATTTCCATCGTACATACAAAAATGCTCCGGCCGCAGTTCATTTAATGGAAATTTACAGTCAAATATTAGTATCTGTAATAATTTTGATTAGGGGTAAATTTCTTATTTATTCAGTTCCACAAATTTCAAATTGTTACAAATTCATTTTTTATATGTCTCTTTACAGTGATCTACATTTTCGTTGAGAGATCATCTAACCATGAATAGGATATTTCTCATTTGTTGCATATCATTACTCATATGTGGTAAGTTAAAATATTATAAAGTTTTGTTTGTACTTAAAGTAGTATATCAAAATTCATTTATATTTGTTTGATCATTTAGAGAAATAAATATCAGCTAGTAAAACTGATCTTTTAGAATAATTCCTATTTTTGCATATAAATCATTTTATAAAAGGAAAAATTTTAATTCCAAAATATATGTTTCATAATATATATGTTTTAGCAGTAAACTGTATATGCCAGATAGTCTTATAAGCGATGCGCTTAAAGATTTCATGCCAGAGAGGTAATAATATGCAAAGCCCTAAAATAGATTTCTGTGCCTATGGGCAAATGACACAAATCGTTGTGGAAATGAATAAAACAGGATTCATCCTTCCTCCTGTGCTACTTTTTCGTGTCAGTTTTGGATAATGCCTGACACAAACTCTTTCGTGGGGGTAATTTTTAAAATATCGTCCGCGTTATAATTAAAAAAATTGAGCAAAATGGTTTGAATAGCGACAAAAATAATTGATGAATTAATAATACCAGATAAATTATTTATTGTCTTCTTGATTAATTAATAAATATAATATAAGAATTTTACCATTCAACACTTATTACTCATTGCAATAAGGGCTGTGTCTGTTTGCATTGCTAGAAATTCCAACTCGCCAGTAGAATCAGACATAACTTTGTATTAAGATAGAAATAGTTAATGTTGTACGCTTCCATAAGGAATTTCTCGACAGCTATTCAGATAGACAGATGTAACTATATGTATTTTGTGCATTTAATGGCGTGACCTTGTGTATTGTCTCCAGACGGGCTTACGATGATTACTTCCGTTCGTCTGGTGCCTTGGTCTGAGTTATTTTATTGTCCGTCATCGCATAACCTGTAAGCCACTGCATTAAAGCCATATTAAAAACCAATGCATACTTCTTGCATTCCCGCACACACAGACTGTAAAATAACTTGTAAAATCTTGATCCAACGTCATTTTCAGTCAATCAGCTGACAAAAGGCTCAAAAATGAAGGGACAAGTGAGAACCCATCAATCGAAGCCAATAAGCAGAGCAACTGAAAACGAAAAACATTCAAGATTTTACCGACCTAAGAGTGCTATCTATTGTCCCGCACAAGAAATATGCGGTCAAATCCACAATAAGAAGGACGGCACTGAGAAAAAAGCTTCAACATTCACATTATATGTAAAATAACTTGACAGGTCTACATGGAAATTGCCAGATGTACGGTTTATTAGCTTTAAATAAGCTATGACGTGAGTAGGCAAAACACCCTCAGGTAGAACACTTGTCGCTGCAGAAAATTTGTGCTTTGTGGCTCCATAATTTGTTTTTCTAGCATATTTCTGTTAAATAGCATTGCTAACGGCTTTTCATTCTTTGAACTCATCATAATATGAGTCGTTTTCCTCTATATCGGAAGCTTGTCTAAGCCAGTTATTTCATCAACACATATACATTGTTAAAGTGACATCGAGCGATGTTTTCTCGGTTTATTCGCCAATTTAGTTTTCAATGACTTTAGTTGAATAGCAGTTTGTGGCTCTAATCTCTACCGCGAATGTCCTTTCAGTCTAACTCCTATATAATCGCGTAAATCGGCTATTTGAAGCAATATTTCGGCCAACTAATATTTAATAATAAAAGGCAAGTGGCCAAGGAATTATCCCAGCTGTCAGAACTTCAGCAAGGTTTAAATAGTATTTCAATAATATGCTTCACGTTAAAAATTAACACTGACTAAGAAAAGCGGAATATCTATCCGTATATTCATAAACTAAACCGTTTATTGTACAAAAACATATATATATATATATATATATATATATATATATATATATATATATATATATATATATATATATATATATATATAACTTGTGAAAATGTTTCCCTTTAATTTCCTTCTAATTAAAATAATTTTCTTGGCAATCGAGCATATGAAACGTTTGTGATAGGACGAGAAATGAAACCTATAAGCTGTTAATTTATCTTCAGACAATGCATTTCCTCGTAAGTTCCAATAATAAATTTTCATGCACTATAAGTACTGGTAGGGCACACATTTCTTTGTTTTTGCGCAACTTCCATTTTCGTTTGTGGACAATGTCTAGTAGACTAGATAAATGATAGACTGAAAAAAAGTATTCTTAAAAAATCCAATTAACCATATATGAATGCAATATTAAACAGTAGAGTTAAAGAATCTCATCTGCTGGGAAGAAAATGGAGAAATATTAAATATACAATTGTGGGCCTGTGTGTGTGCGTGTGTTTGTACAATTGCGTGTTGTTAGTTAGTTATAGTTCTCTAACTTACAAATAGATTTTCTTAACCAATCATGTCTCAGTATGAGCATCTTGATAAAATGTCTGTTGCAGACGCAAATCACACAAACACGTACAGACCTATATCTCTCACGATAAAAACAGTACATTAATTTGGCCAAAACTTGGCATTGTATCCGTGATGCTTTAACATTGAACACTAGTTATAATTTAGTAGGAAATATAGAAGCAATTACCAATCCGAAATGAAAACATGCATTCATACACAAACAAATATTCCCTAGCATAAACAATAAGTTGCAAAATTTGTTTCTCACGCTTTCCCTTCAGCGAAATCTAATTTCTTAGCTAGAGATGTGTTTTAACAGCTATTTGTATATGAATATACACATCTCTGTTAAAATATTTCACAGTTTGTGTGTGGTGTGTATGTGTGTGTGTGTGTTTACGATTTACTCAACTTGCCTCGATTAACACTTCTCTTATATAAATTGAAATAATGCCCTTATCGAACTAAATCATCACGCGCTTCAAATGTTGTACTTAGCTCACTGACAGCCTGTGTGGCTTCGATTTCCTTTAATTCAATAAATGGGTTGGTGTTTGCGTTTTAGTCTATGCGTAGATGTGGCCAATGCCTCTGGTCACGCGTATTTATTTAATTATTGAATTAAATTCGCCAGTTCAGCTAGCGTTAACCAAATTATTCCAAAAAGTAATTTGTTGCCGCTGTTAGATTTTTTAAAACCAACAATAGGAAACTTAAATTTGCTTTCCATCAATAAGATCAATATTAGTTAAGTCTGCTTAAATGACCTATCAATCCATTTATATTTGGTTTTCAAATAAAGAAATAAATATTGTCAAAAAGCCTCGTTAATCACCGCCTGAACTCTATCTGTTCAGCTGCCTGCTCTAATAAGGCGTTCCACTGAGTCGCGCAAAAACAAACATATCAACAAGCACACACCCAAACACACCAAACAGAAGTCTTTTACATTTTGATTTCCTCATAGAGAACGAAGTGGACATGATTGAACTGAATTATGCCTGTTTCTACTAAAACACGCCGATAGAAGCACATAAATGGCGAGGAATATGAGAAATGAGGAGGAAAAAAATAATGGTTGGGTTTGACTTTTGACCTTTAAAAACAAAGTTTATTCAACTTCATAGAAAACAGAAAAGTTTACTTCCGCGATAAATGTCTTGTTTGACAAATTTGGAAAATGGAGGATAAAAAACCTTGATTAAATAGAGTCATTGCTCCGATTTGTGTGCCGTCTTAGCAATCGATGAAAAATGTTTTAGTGCGTAAACGAAGCTCAACACCGCAATGCAGGTGCACTCATATGATCTCAAACGGATTACAGTCATCAATTTCAAAAGGATTAATTTTTATGCATTTTTAAGTTTCTGATTAGTTGAAGACCCGTTCACTCACTTGATGGTGTAACGTTCTTTTTGAATGCGGTTAATATAATACATTTAACCGTTCTTTACCATGCTTCAACAAAGAATAGAAGAGTTGCTCGTTGTGTGTGCCAATGGTAATCAATGTGGCCTCCCGTATGACGCTTATTTTTTGGCTCTACTTTAGAACTATATAAATGGACACAGTTTTCGTGGGCCTAACAATATGAGCCTAGCTATAGGAATCACTACATCATTTACCAAGAAGGCTTTTTAATCAGTGTTTACTCTTGTTGCTACGACGTAGGAATCATGTCCGTGAATTGTGCTGTGATTCTGCATAGTGTTCTGGCCATTATATTCATATCACAACTGGATTACAATTCGTCTGTGCTCGCTTCAGGTATTTTAATATCGCCTTTACATTATAATATGCCATTCGAAATTCAATTTCCTTGTAGTGCAGAGTAAAATTCTTCAAATTGCTTCGTAAAGCTGTGTTATGACAAGCATTCATGCGTAATAGTATTTAAATTGAAAACACAGAGTAATTGAGGGTATATATATATATATATATATATATATATATATATATATATATATATATATATATGTAATTTTAGCAATTGAACAGATTATTTTTTGAATAATTAACAACAAAGTTAATCCCAAGGCCAGATTAAATTTGGTCTTGTGATTAGTGTACTAAGAGTTATTAGATTTCTGATGGAGGTACTGAAAATGACGTACTGAAACGTCATGCTACCGAGATTAGTTCGGCCTTCATTTCCATTGGATTGTACAAATATCATGGAGACCTCTGGAGTGACGGAACGAATTAGCACCCAGACATCACGAAGGCGGACACGGCGTGCAATTTGAAATGAGGATCACTCGTATTGTCGATAAAAATCGATGGACCCAGAACTGGGCACATTTTCATTGCTTCTGCAGGTTTTAGCATTAGCGCATCTATTTCTGATAATATTTCATTATCACAAAATTCATTTTATTTAGCATAATTACCTAATTCCTGATTCGACGACCATCAGACTGTTTCCACTTCCTCTTCTCAATAGACAATTTCCTATAACCATTTGCGTGTGCCTTCTTCAGTCCAAAGCTCTGCATACGAAATAAATTCAAACTTGCTAAAAAATGTGCGAAATTTAATTTAAAGCTTCTCATTTTACGTATGACTGGCTAATCTCATAGTTGATACTCACGTGTTACTAGATTGGTGTTCGTTGCCTAAATGTGTATCTAAGCGTGCTACTAAAAAATCTACTTACACATGCACATAAATCTTTAGAGAACAGTAACAGAATATGATTTGTAGTTGCAATTGAGAAATAAATCATGTATAGAGGTATAAATTTATTATCAAAATAGGTATGTAAAACAAAGTTTAAAATGTTTATTTAACATTTGCTCATATCAGGCTTATTGTTTTATTCTTACCATTTCGAATGACGTAATTAAGGTCGACTACGGTGATTTGGAGGAGGGGGAGGGCAAATTAATACAAATACAAAACTTTGTTATAATCATGTCATACCATGAAAAAACGGTAAAAGGAAGAGTTTAATTAATATAAACAGCTAAAATAAATTCATTAAATCAAGTTTGTTAGCTTGAAGTAAACACCAATCCCTTTGTATTTAACTAGTCTTCATATAAATTGTGCAGCCGACAATTCCAGTCACGTACAATGTATGGAAGACTACTAGAGGTGAGAACCACATATCTAATTTTGCTTTCCATATATATGCAATGCGGTATGATCCTCGCTAGTCAGTTTGCCGTCGTACTTTGATGATGATCCTGGAAGGTCGAAATGCGTCAGTGCGTGTGACTGGCAGTAGTTCTGTTATGTTGTTCGACGGCTGGTTAAATACAAAGGGATTGGTGTTTACCCCAAGTTTCCAAACTTACTTTACAGAATTGTTAATACCACCCGCGCAAGCAATTATTGTTTAGTTAAAATTAATGAAGGTAAGGCAAAAAAACTCGTAAACTATCTAACAATAGAATGATCACTGGAAGGAAATGTGATAATTAAGATAAAATTCTATCGATTATTTTTAATCTCAATGAGGTTTTTTATTTAATAGACATAATAAGTTAACAAAAAATAAATTATGAGAGTTTGAAAATTGATACTGTAAATAATCGTTTAACAAGCAGTAAATTTATTATGCTACACATAAGCTAATCTTATTTCGAAATTCTTAAAAACATAACGGAGTACACTCTACATTTCCATTCGGGCAATAGTTGCTTCCTACAATTAGGCAATGCCACATTCCATGTGGAACCTAAAGATTTTGCCACTGCTGATTCATTAAAAACTCATCACTTATTATAAGTTTAGTAAATTCAATAATTAATCTTGTTGTTCTGTTACTGCTGTATGTCGATATTCGTCTGCAATAAACCAAGTTATGTGTATGTCCAGTCTCCAGTGAATGATGGGCAGCATCCTATCTAGCAAAATTCTCATAACTATATGGAAGTCTTTGATTGGAGGCATTTTTGCACCCATGTACATTAGAATACAGTATTTGAGTGTATTGTAGTGCAAAGCATTATATTTTACTTTGTGGGCTTAGTTTGGGGTCCAGTAATGCCATGACCCTACAAATCTCATTTTCACTGCCTAATTTTAAGTGCTTTGAATTAGGTTTCACTTACTTAAGACATCCAGTATTGTTGTTTCTATAAGCATATATAGAGATTTCTCAAATTCTACTTCATTTTCATGTCTTACCTTCATTTATTGTAATTTTGTATATTAATTATGCTTTTTAATATCCAGGCTTTTTTATCACTGACCCTAGCATGGTTTTACGACTGTTTTATTTGTATTACATTGCCCCTCCTCCCTACCAACTAAACTCACCATTAATTTCGTCATTTCAGATGGAACGAAAAATGGTGTGGTCTGAAGTGTTTAATGGTAAAATTAACATTATATCACTATAGTTTCTCATAGATAGATGTTTGCGCGTTTGCGATTATAAACACACAAATACGCGACACGTGCGTACTTCGTGAAGAATCAACTGCTATTATGAGATTAGCCAATCACAATTATAAATAAAGCCGTTTGAATGAAATATCCCACTTGAAAATATTTTGTATGGTCAGATATGGACTGAAGAAGGTACCCGAAAACAAGTAAAAAGTCGTTCAAAAGGAAAGGGAGATTCTGTTGTCAATGAACTGAGAGGAATCAACCTTCCCTCATAGTATAAAAATATGCATATACCTTAGATACTAACATCAAGAGCAATTAGTCTATGTCCATGTATTAACACAATAAGAACAGAATTCTGTAAAGAATTTCATTAAACTGCCAATAAATGATCGTGTTAGTTAAATGAGATAATTGATCGCCGGTAAATTAATTCAATACTGCTACAAATATTGCGTGTTTTCTAAATAATATCGCATCAGATCAAAGCGGAACTGCAAGATGCACTAATCTTGGTTTTAAGAAACTTAGTAAAATTAGATGATACAAAATAATATACATGGGGATATATTGCTAAAATCTGAGGAATTAAAACATTGCATAGCTTTATGAGCATACATTATAATAAAGTAAATAATCTGTACAATATGTATTAGTATAGTAATGTAAGATGCGTAAATGAAGAGTAAGAATTCTAAATTTACCAGAAATGTTTAGGTGTATATAATTTCACTAATACGATGTATGAGGTAGTTTATAAATACTGAATATCAAATTAGACAATGGTATAATATTACTATAGAACCTTTGAAACTGATAGCTTACAAAATTTATTGAAGTATATTTCTATATTCTTAACTAATATAACTCCCAGACAAACAGTGTTTCATTATAAAATTTATTTTATGAAATAGTTAGTAAGCACTTCAACATTAAGCCAGTTTCCAGACAGATTACGAAACTGCAATTTATTAGTAGATAAAACCGTAATGTTAAAATCTGGTCTCCTTTAAAACTAATGCATGTTCAATGTAAAGTTTCAAAACGAGTTTCCGTATGCAGTTTTTGAATTATAAGACCGATAAAAGTATTCCTGAAACTGAAATTGTAGTGAATTGGAATTATTAACGAATAATAACGCGTTCTTATTGAGGTATGGCAATATTGACTAGAAACATCTTATTAATTGATTCAATTCTAACGAATAGACTATAAAGATCAGATTGAACGTAACTATTGCAGGCTGAAATCCCCATCCCATTCAGATCAATTACCTTACAATTAGACATTAATCAACTCCATTTTTTCTAAAATAAGCATTATTATTTTGTGTTTTTGAAAAAATTATTATTATGTATATGTGAGATAAAATAATTTGCTGAATTAATATTCAATGCTACTTTCCATTTTCCAGCATTTCTATTATGTAAATTATCATATGCGTGCAAACTTTATCGATATATTTAACTAATAAATATGCTATCAGATCATAACAGTAAAATATGCTGATGTGTATATTGTCAGTGTAAACTAACCATCTCACAGAATAGCAAATGTCATTCATCGAGAAGACAGGTTTCGTCATTATAGGACATAGGTCAAGTACAGTTTAGAATTGCTGTTTCCAGGATTTGAACCAGGGGGTACCTTATTTAGAGTCCACAGCTGATCTTCTACAACACGGTAACCGCATTTTCGTCACTTGTTTCTCAGTTATACATTACATTAGATTTGTTGGTCAGTATGTTCTTTCAGTAGATCCAATTGGGCATCGCTTACGACATAAATTTCCAATTAACCGTCCCGAACTCTTTTTATAGTTCAAACGCACAGCCACTTGGGGAAGTGACATTAAAATAATTAAATTCGGTCTGGATTTAATCGTATGTGTAATGTCAGAATAAACTAAACATTTCATATAATAGCTAAAGCATTTTATTGTGCAGACCGGTTCTGTCCATTTTGTCACACATCACGTAATTTATATAATTGCCACCTTCGGGATTTCAACCAGGACAAAGTATTTGTGGTCAATGTATCGACGAATATTGTTGTAAATAATGTCGAATACTTGGATATCTTTCAATCTACATCAGCATACTTATATACACCTACATTAAAGTTATTATTTTTAATGTTTAAAATATTTTAAACAGTTATTTAATGTACTAGTTCATCTTTTGAGACGTGCACATAAATTCCTAGTCTTGACTGACTCGCACCATTCTTTAATGCAATTGTTCTAGCTGTTTTAGCTAATATCGCTGTCAAAAGCGCAATTATTTAAATTACGTTAATGAGGAACTTGATGTTTATCCCATACTTTTTGTCTTTTTTCAGATAGCTATACTAAATGATATTTCTCCAATTTATTTTGGTTTTTTAAGTAAAATAATTGTATTTGTTCAGTTTTAGAATAATATATGTGACAGTAATAATTCTGCTACAAAATACATTTTTATAACATTTATTTAATTACTTTTAAATACTTGTTGTTGTGGAGAACTAATAGATATGTAGTTTGGTATTAGGTGTTGTGCATCAACTAGAAAATTATTTCAAATAAGACAAGAAGGATAAACATAATTCAGCATGAACGAAAGGTATATTTTCATGTGCACATTCGTTTCGTGCTTACCTGAAACTCATCAGTATAACGTCTTATGCCCACTTTATATTTTCTTGAGGAATGTGGGACAATTGATGGTTGAATCTTCTATACGTATAATTATACCAGCAGTAGTGCGGTGAACTTCATCTAAAGTCTTCGACAATGCAGCATCAAAGCCAACTCACTACATATAATATATACGGAGCTTGTAAAACTTGCCAACAATATACAATTTAAGAATAATTGTTTGCGCGGGTGGTGGTAACAATTCTTTAAATCAAGCTTGCGAGCTTGAAGTAAACACCAATCCCATTGTATTTAACCAGTCGTCGAACAACATAACAAAACTACCACCAGCCGCAACGCACTGACGCGTTTCGGCCTTCCTTGATCATCGTCAGAGTACGACGGCAAACTGACGATCGAGGATCAAACCGCATTGAATATAAATGGAAATCAAATTTAGATATGCGGCTCTCACCTCTAGCAGTCTCGCATACATTGAACTTGACTAAATTTGATTTCCATATATATTCAATGCGGTTCGATCCTCGATAGTCAGTTTGCCGTCGTACCTGATGATGATCAAGGAAGATCGAAACGCGTCAGTGCGTTGCGGCTGGCGCTAGTTTTGTTATGTTGTTCGACGACTGGTTAAATACAATGGGATTGGTGTTTACTTCAAGCTCGCAAACTTGATTTAAAGAATTGTTACCACCACCCGCGTAAACATTTATTGTTAAATTGTATTGCCTATATATGTATATGTGGCGAAAGCTACAAACAGTTAATGTTCGTGACTGCATAGAAGTTGTGCAGCCGACATTTCCTGTCAAGTTCAATGTATGCGAGACTGCTAGAGGTGAGAGCCGCGTATCTAAATTTGATTTCCATATATATTCAATGCGGTTTGATCCTCGATAGTCAGTTTGCCGTCGTACTCTGATGATGATCAAGGAAGGTCGAAACGCGTCAGTGCGTTGCGGCTGGCGGTAGTTTTGTTATGTTGTTCGACGACTGGTTAAATACAATGGGATTGGTGTTTACTTCAAGCTCGCAAATTTGATTTAAAGAATTGCCAATAATATGTTTGCCTGAATGAAGATTGTGTTTGCGAACCTGGATTAATTGAAATTACCTGATCCGCGTTTTGACTAACGCAGCTTTCATTGTTCGCGTAGTTTTCTTTTGCCAAAATATTTTGGCTAAATTAATCGATATCCTTCATTAGTTGCAATATACCTCACAAGTTTAACAAACGTAACCAATGAACACCTGTCATTTCAGTAAATCTATACACTCTGGCCTTGATCGATATCAGTTATCACATTTTGCGGTAATCATGGCATCATTCAATTCAATATATAACAGTTAGATACTAAAATATACGCAGTTGTGTATATGGTATTGCGTACCTAGTAACAATTTAAAAAAATATGACCAGATGAATAAACCAAATCCAATATGAACGAAAAATATAATCTCATGTGCACATTGGTTTCGTACTTACTTGCGACTCATTAATTGGAGTCGGTATTCCATAGCATGATCCCTGGTTGAAGCCACTTGTGAACGAAGTAAGACTCCATTCACTGTAATTATAAGTGTTTGATAAGTCGGTTAGTAAGTAACTTCCCTGGTTATATATATATATATATAGATTACTTTTGAAAAGTTGAACCGCAAATAGATACCAATCATTCGATTTTAATGCATTGGCTGTATTTGGGTGTATTCTCAAAATAAAATTTATAAACCACGGTTTACAGAATGTGAAAAAATTGTTGATGTAGATTTCCTTTGTTTGCAACTAATTTTGTAGTAAATTGCTTTTCAGAAATAGGCATCGGGTTCATTGGTTTTAATCGCAGAACTCAAGTTACTATTCGCTATGCAATATTAAGAATGTCCATCTGTCTTTCCTACACTCCTTTCGCATTCTATTGATAAAGTAATATAGAAACTATCATATATCTATGATGCAACGGATTTCTCCATATATATAAACTTCTTCTTAATTATTAGGACATGGTGTAAAGCTTCGACAATTTTTTTCAAAGAAAAATTTACCTCATACGTCAGTAAACTTCCTCATTCAGTTAAATTCTCTGTACGGTTTGTATTAAACGAGGAAAAGGTATTGGAAAAGGTGGTGTTAAACGTCAGTGGGTATCTTGCGTGGCAATATTAATCGCAGTATGATGCATGATATTCGTTTTCTCGCTAATCGTCTTTGCGCAAAAAAATTTCTTGTCTCATCTATGTAAAGACTCGTGGTGATCTGAAAGTATACTTATCCTTCGAGATGCCAACATTTACACAGAACACGCTGTGATAAAATGTCACTGCCATATTTTCTGTACAGGTTCTTAATACAAATAATGTTATAATATTTTTAAAATTAGGCTTGTAGCCTTGAAATAAGCACCATTACTGTAGCATCTGAAAAGTTGTACAACATAGCACAAATACATTCAATCGCGTGTATGCACACGTTATCACCTTCTTTCGCAATCGCTAGATCACGATAAAAACGTTTACTAATGAAGATCGAAACGCAATGCATATATAAGGAATGCGAAGTTAAATGCTCAGCTCTCTACCCTGGTACTTGCCTGGAAACGTCGGCTGCACAATGTCTATACTGCCTACAATTCGCGGTTCGATTCTCGTTAGTCAGTCTGCCGCCGTGCTCCGATGGTGACTATAGAAAGTCAAAATACTTCAGGATGTTTGACTGGCATTAGGTTTTATATGTTGTGCGACTGGTTAGATAAAATGGGATTGATAATGACCTTAGGCTTCTAAACTTGATTTAAAATCTCGCTATAACCACCCACTCAATCAATGGTTTTTAAACCATTTTTTCTTTAGGTTTCAATGATATTATGTCATGTGTTATAGCTGATACGTTCTATATTATTTAAATCATTGACTTTGCATTAGATTACTAAGCAGAGCAGTCCTATCAACTACTGACAAATTGCATATTTTGGACAATTATGCACTTACTTTACTTTACTTTACTGCGGCTGACTCCTTTTGGAGGATAAGCCGGCTCCATTGAATTGTGACATTTCATGGAATTTCTTGGGAATTTGGTACAAGTGGTGTCCCCTCACCACTCGGCTTTTTGATCGAGGACGCACCTCTAGCCTTTGCACATCCAAGCGCAGTCTGCAAGGCAGCAGTAAGTTGCATGGTTGCCGGTGGCTGTTGAGAGCTCATTTGCCATTCGGAAGTACGGGGTACTGTCCAGGAGTCCATGTAATCCTGTGGCTGTTGAACCCTTTTGTGGCGGGGAACACACGCCGAGTCATGGTGCCGTCGTCGGGCTCATGTGGTATTTTATAGGAGATCCGATTGCCGGTCGGAAATCCACCACGCCCTGGTGACACCACCGCCATAGCCCCGTTAGCCCATGTACGATCGGCCATCGAGACATGGTTGACACCGTCGTACCACGTTGAGGAGGGGATCAATCAGATCTTTGCGAATCCGCTAGTGCAAAGCAAATAATCACGAAACAAAACCGTGGATACTCGAAATAATAAACTCCGGTTGGTGGAATGACTTAAATTCGAGAATAAACGAATTCAGATAATTTTTTTAAATTTGATTGCGGAGTACCAGCTTCATATTTCACAATGCCGCGTTTTGCGTACGCGGGTTGTAGCTTTGCACGGACAGTTTCACAAAGATCCGATTGATCACAATTTCCATTTCCTTTTTGTCTTCGATCGGGCTGAGTTTGTATTCGTCCCAATGGAAATGCGGTTCTATCACATCTTTGTTTACTGGCAACGTTTCGGAAAGGAAATCCTCGTTCCACATTTGCTTAAATATGCTATTGTGAGTATTTTGCTGTGGATATAAGTTGATAAATTAGCCTGAAGATGGAACGTGGATTTCCTTTCAGAAATGTTACCAGTAAACAAAGATGTAATAGAACCGCATTTCTATTGGGACGAATACAAACTCAGCCCGGTCGAAGACAAAATGAAATTGGAAATTGTGATCAATCGGATCTTTGTGAAACTGTCCGTGCAAAGCTACTACCCGCGTACGCAAAACTCGGCATTGGAGAATTGAGATAATCTTTTCAAGTATTGTAAAAAGTAAATATTTGTTAATTTTCAAACAGAAGAAAATGTCAAAACACCGAGCAGTGATTGAAATAAAATAGGGAAATACGCTTCCATTTATACGAGTAACATCAAATTTGAATTCAGCTCAACAGTTACCTGCTGTCTTTACTTTGTTTACTGTCGTTGCATTGATTTAACAATTTACTCAGAGTTGTATAGTGTAGAAGAGGCGATTCATCCAGTAGACCGGTTTCGTACTGGCCAGAACTTGCCGCCGGCTTGACTCGAACCTGGACACGTCTGCTTCGGAGTCTGGTGCTCTAACCATTGAGCCACCCTGCCGCACACTACACCACACACAATTTTCAGTTATATACTAACTAATGTAACTTGGTTTGTCTATTTGTCTTTTAGTTGGAGCCCATATGGCATCAATTTAAACCCAAAGTTCCAACTAACAATCCACATACAATTCTTAGTTTATATTGACATATGTAAGTAATTAATGGGCCAGGTGCTTATATCGAGATCGCAACCTTAATTTTAATAATAGTTATAAACTCCCGAGCCACCACTGTTTGTTTATTTATATAAATGTTCATTTCAATACAACTTCCCCATGTAGTGAGGTGTCTGTTCAGTAATGCCAGATTGGGGATTTTTAGTTGGAACATTTCGTTTAACTGGATACCATATGGGCTCCACCTAAGGACAAATAGACTAACCAAGTTACATTAGTTAGTATATAACTGAAAATTGTGTGTAGTGTAGTGTGCGGCAGTGTGGCTCAATGGTTAGAGCACTAGATCCCGAAGCACATGTGCTCAGTTTCGAGCCCTGTCCGAAGGAAATTCTGGTCAGTTCATGCTGAGTTCCCAATAAGGACGAAACAGTCTACTGGATGAATTGTCTTTTCTACAATATACAATTCTTGGTGTATACTGACATATGTAAGCAATTAATGGGTCAGGTGTTTATATCAAGACCGCAACCTTGATTATAAAAATTGTTATCACCGCCCGCGCAACCAATGTTCGTTTAATTTACTCAGAGGTAATTTTTAAACCTGCGATAGTACGTTCAGAAATGAGCGAAATTTATTTTTAAATTCTACTTAAAAGGTGTGCTCTTGCTGTAGAAACCAAGGGTTTTGTGTGTGTGTGTGTGGTAATAGCTCTACGTCAAATAATCAAAGCAACTTAATCATACATGCCATATAGGGTTACGGAATTCATTTTATTATACAATAACGAAAAACAGCCACTGATGTCGATCCCTTGTCATTATATACGAAGAGGTTCACAATTAAATTACGCTGGCCAATGAATTAGACGTCTAATAATTGTGATAAGCATCATTGCTAGTGAAAAATCTATTTAAAATCATATGGTGAGTGGAGTTTGGCCTAATTCAACCTATTTTTAAACATTGTAAGTAGGATATACCGATGTTGAAATTGTGAGGCTTACGAAAATGCAAAAAAGAAAAAAAACTTACTTCCATTAAGCACTATGATTTTCAGAACTTCAGGCTTAACTATTCTGTCAGAAACGTTGTGTAATGATTACATGCTTGAACTGGATTTAAGATAATACCACTAAATTCTTAACTGTTAACCTTTTTTCCTTGTTTCATTTGTTGTTTGGTTTTCCATTGCAAACAGTTTCAATATGATCGGTATATGTGAAAATATTATAAAAGCTATACTTTTTGTGCATAAATGTATTATTATTCACTTTCCTTAAAGTATATGACTATATATATATATATATATATATATATATATATATATATATATATATATATATACTTTAAAAATGGTGAAATTAGAAACTATCAATATATATATATATATATATATATATATATATATACATATATATATATGTGTGTGTGTGTGTGGGTTTTGTGTATATACCACGTAATAATTTATCATAAAATCAAAAGTACGATAAGAAAGAACACTTGTAAGTGTTGAACGATAAGTGAGTTGTACAATCTCCGAATGAATATTTGGTAACAGTTGACATGCATGGAAAATGATCAAATTTGCAGGGCATATTTCATGCAAATATACAATTAAACTCTAATTTGTACGAGAAATACCTCGATTAGGACATGTATTGCTTGTAATGCGAATGGATAGTACAGCTCGAATATGCTTAACTGCAGTTCACAACTATAACAATACACTAGGTTAACATAGTTGTCCGCGTGACCATGCGACGTTTTTTTTTAGAAAAGAATAAATATTTCCCATAACATTGATTGATCAGCCCAACGTGAACACGAACATTGAAAACTAATTATGTATTAATAGTTTTTACAACGTCAATAAAATTTTTGTATAATCCAATCTTGTGGACGTAAGAGTAAAGGCGCCAAGAAAGGGCCAGTGCCACATATACACGCAAACAAACGTATATATATATATATATATATATATATATATATATATATATATATATATATATGTGTGTGTGTGTATATTCAGAATGCACTGTTATTTATTAATAAATACAATGAATATTGTTTTGTGATATATATATATATATATATATATATATATATAGTGTGTGTATGTATATTCAGAATGCACTGTTATTTATTAATAAATACAATGAATATTGTTTTGTGATATATATATATATATATATATATATATATAAGCGTTTCGTTCTAACTTGTCAATCATTAGATGTACACACAATGCACCAAACTGATAAGTTGCAATTAGGCAGAAAACGCATACTTACGTGGGATGTACACTTATCCGCATGCTGAATTGGCATATCTTCTTAGTCACATGTGAAATAATGTCCAGTTAAGTAAGCCAGGCGTATTAATTTATAATACGTCGTTGTGTGCAACCAGGACTCTACAAATGAAAGAATTACGATAGCGCAGAATATATCGGATCAGTAAAATGAAGGTGAGGTGCAAAGTTTTATATTATCATTTATTCCGAGAAAAAAGAAACAAATCCATTATAAATGCCGACATTTAAAGCATTTTGCATTGTAAACGAAAAGCATTTCTGAAAAGTTGACTCAGACAACGTAATTTGGCCATACATTATTATGTTATTATTTAATGACAAATTGGTTTCTTAGTCTTCATTCACAAAGTCAAGATATATTACCTTAGCCCTACTTTTATTTATATTTCGCAATGAAGCTAACTTTTGTTCATTTCTGTCAAGTTGGTTAAAAAAATGCTATTGACAATGTTTTGTGCTTAAACGATCATTGATTGCGCGCGCAGTGATAACATATTTTAAACAAGTTTACGAGCTGATTATAAACACTAATCTCCTTATATACTTACATTTTTTCAGAATAAACTAAGCATTTTATAATGTAGAAATATAATTCATGCAGTAGACCGGTTTCGTCCTTGGTCTGAACTCTTTAAATGCTGACCAGAATATTTCCGCGGACTAGGCTTGAACCGGGGCACATCTGATATGAATTAATCGTATTTTCTACAATAAAGAAGGCTTAGTTTATTCTCATAAATATGTATAAAATGGAGCTGGTGTTTATAGCAAGTTCGTAACCTTGATTTAAATAAGTTTTTTCGCTAATAGGTGGCTCAACATTTGGTAAAGGCACATCAATCTGAACTTGCTTTATAGCCCTCAAAATCATATGAAACACACGCAAAGTCGAAATGTTGCATACATTTGCCTATTATTGCATTTAGGCGTAAATTTAACACAAACCTAAAAGAAAATGCAGGCGTGTCGAAGAAAGGTATAAACAAATAAATTATGCCATAAAAAGTTAGTAAGCAGTAGCTTTTTGGTGCCTTAGTTATAATTATAAATCGAACCTGTTTTCTCAGAAAAACCGAATATATTCCGGAATATTTGTAACCAAGGCTAGAAGTAATTTAATAACTGGAATTGTTATGTTCAGGGTTTTCTGTTTATTTGTTTATGTGTATAAGCTTGTGCTAACTCAATAACGACGAAGAATAAATATGCCCAGGTAGTTAAACCAAATTCGGCATAAAAAAGGCAAGCATCAAGCGTCAGTGGCATCTTGAACAAAACCGCCTATGAATTTTATGAATCAACTAAATAAACAAAAGTAGCTTGAAAATTAATTAAATATAATTTGGTGAATTGCGTATCTCCGTTTTTTGGTGCACTCCTCTGCACATGCGTTTCCCGATTAATGTTAGTTTTAATATGGTGTATCTACTTAATCTGAATTAATATGCGTTGATTGTAAATATGTATTTCATGAGGTACCAAATTTTGCCGACCAGTTGATTTCTATCGAAAAGAAATTGGCCTATCTTCACTGGGTTTCATATACCTGCTTTATAATGACAATATAGGTAAATAAATAATTCATTTCTGAACCTATAATTATTATCCTTATTAACGCCCAAAATTGTACATCCATTGCCGTTATTACTTATTAACACTAATCCTATCGTATCTAATAATTCGCTCAAAACAAGAAAGCTACCATCAATCACAAGTACTAGTGCATTTCAATCCTTAATTATTATAATCAACGCACGGCGGAATTACGAGGATCAACGCGGAATGCATAGATGAAAAATATGAAAATTCATATTTATGGCTCTCATTCCTAGTAGTTTTGCTATCATTTCCGAACGAATACAATTTATGAGAGATTACGGATGTTGAGAACTAGGATTTTTCATAACTTTTTATATCCTTGTTTGTATTAGAGGTTGCGAACCCAGAACAAATTAGTTCAGTTGTGACCAGAAGGATAAACCAAAGACAGCATGAACGGAAAGTATAATCTCATGCAAATTCGTTTTGTGCTTACAGGCGACTCATCAGTAGGAGCCGGTATTAGGCCCTTTACCTACTTACAGATTCGGTATATATATATATATATATATATATATATATATATATATAACAGATTCCAGCAAGATCTACCGCAGAAAATGATTAAAATAGGATTGGCACCGTCAGGAAAATCGGTTATTTCCGTTCATATATTGGAAACAGATCACCCAGCCAATTTGACCAATTGCTCAATTCAACATAAAGAAAAATCAGAAAAATTATTATATATTTATGTAGCCTTTTGTATAAAATACCAAACACCTGGCCTAAATATTCAAAAGTTTCATCAACATGATATTCTAATCGACTGGCCACGAATCACACAACCCAACAACAACTTACTAGCATCCAGGCAAGACCAAGTACCTTCTCGACCAGACTCACCAAACATTCTATCGGATTGGAAACAAACTGAAAGGGATAAAGCAGCTGCACGTATGGAGACAGATATTTCGAAACGATATGAGCATGCAACACTGTAATCTACACCTGCACTGTTAACGAGTGGAGAAAACAAAATACGGACCAAGGGGAAACGAAAAACAACACTCGGAATTATATATAAATATAAATATATATATATATATATAAAAGTATATATAAGTATATATATATATATATATATATATATATATATATATACAGTGAGATGGATTATAAGTCGCATTGTCGAAGACTTTATATGAAGTTAGCTTCACTACTGCAGGTTTACATATTCGTCTAGGAGATTGTATCGTCCTATTATCCCACATTCCTCACCCAAATATATAGGGGTTAAAGGGCGTAATACCGGCACCTACTGATGAGTCGCCAGTAAGCACGAAACGAATGTGCATGAGATTATACTTTCCGTTCATGCTGTCTTTGGTTTATCCTTCTGGTCACAACTGAACTAATTTGTTACTAGGTTCGCAACACCTAATACATACTTGCATATATATTAGTTCTCCGCAACAAATAGTATTTAACTGTTTTATATGCTTTACAGTTTAATGTTTCTTTCTGTTGTATAAAATAGCAACAATCTTGCGTTGTTATCGAAGAAAAATATCGACAAACCCGGAAAACAGCAGACGTATGCATAGAAGGCATGTGCTAAAAATTAAAAAAAAACAATTCTTGATTTATTTTAATTAAATTTGCGAGTTTGATATAAACTCTGTTCCTCATATATATTTGTCATTATAAACTAAGCTTTGCGTAAGGTAGAGAAAGGCAATTCATTCAGCAGATAGATTTCTGACTTATTGAGAATTCTTTAAGTACTAACCAGAATTTTGCTGGGAACGGGTCTCGAACTGTGCCCATTTAATTGGAACAGTATTTTAAGATTTTGTAATGAGGACGATACCGGTCTAATATATGAATTGTTACTGTTACCTTATTCAATGCTCCGTTTATGCGGTAAAAAGTATATATAACATGGCTGGCGTCTATATCGAGATCGCTGACCCCATTAACATAATCATTATGGTCATCCGTGCAATCAAATATTGTTTATTTATACAATTTTTATTTTTTCTGGCAATTGTATGCATATAATTATATATTTTTTTATACAAAGCTCGCAGCATTGATTTAAACAATATTTATTGCTACCCACGCAACCAGTAATTGTCTAATTGAATAAATAAAGATATGTCGTACAAAAATGTTCATTAGATGTGTATTTCGTTTCAAAAGTCCCCTAATTCAATACCAATCTTAGCTAATTGTAATCTTCCCTCGCAGACACAGCCACAATATTTTGCCTATGCACAGCTAATAAAATACCAACGATACATGCATAACTACAAAGTTGACTTTTCAAAGCACACTAAATCATATAAAGACTAGTGACTTTAAGAAAAATCAAATATATCTTTATGCATAAGAGAAATCCATAGGTTAATTATTCTCCATCTATTTTAACTTTAATTACTTAACATTTCATTTTTTTCATAAACGTATTGTGAAAAATTTTCATATCAAGGCGTAGACTTGAGCCTTTTATTAATTGTGAAATAGTTTATTAAATAGTTTTTATGCAAAGATTTTATTTTTTATCGATATATATTTTTGAATTATATAGAAATCGGGTAAATTTATTCTTCACTTCAATATTCATTATTTGGATAGAAGGATAAACTACATCGAAAGCCTTTTACGTTGGATTCAATAAACATAAACGACTATCTATTCATCATAATAATAATGCTCACTACAGTTAGTAAAAATTGAAATTATAAAAGCCGGTAATTTGTAGTTAGGACTGTATATATTTGTAAATAACTTTCCTCATCCTAGAAGGCTTCCATTGTTTATGCTTTTTTAACATAATATAAAAATGTTTTGCATAGAGTTAAATTGGTAGATGGAAACACTGAACATTGCTGACGTATAAATAACATCGATTTACTGGTGATATTTAATGATGACTAAAATTGTGAGAGTTAACCAATGTTCGTCTGATTATGTAAATCATCATTTCCGTTCAGTAATGTCAGATTGGGGATGGTTAATTGGAACTTTCGGTGTAGATGGATGCCATATAAGCTCCACTTAAATGATAAACAGACTAACCGAGTTACATTAGTTAGTATACAACTGAAAATCGTGTGTTGTGTGTGGCAGAGTGGCTCAGTGGTTAGAGCACCAGATTCCGATGCAGACGTTCCCAGATTCGAGCCCTGTCAGCGGCAAATTTTCGCCAGTACATTATGAGTTCCCAATAAGGACGAAACCGGTCTACTGGATGAATTGCCTTTTCTACACTATTCAATTCTTAGTTTATATTGACAAATAAATGTAAGTAATGAGTCCGGTGTTTATATCAAGATAGCAACCTTGATTATAGTAAATTTTATCACCACCCGCGCAATCAATGTTCGTTTTATACATCGATAGTATTGTAAAATTTGTCATGGTAGTTATCCGTGAGCATAGTTAATAAACGTTCTTATATGATTCTTTAAATCAAGTTTGCGAGCTTGAAGTAAACACCAATCCCATTGTATTTAACCAGTCATCGAACAACATAACAAAACTACCGCCAGCCGCAACGCACTGACGCGTTTCGAACTTCCATGATCATCATCAGAGTACGACGGCAAACTGACTATCGAGAATCAAACCGCATTGAACATATTTGGAAATCAATGTTAGATAGGCGGCTCTAGCCTCTAGTAGTCTCGCATACATTGAACTTGACTGGAAATGTCGGCTGCACAATTTCTATGCAGTCACGAACATTAACTGTTTGCAGCTTTCGCCACATATACATATATAGGCAATACAAATTTACAATAATTGATTGCGCGGGTGGTGGTAACAATTCTTTTAATCAAGTTTGCGAGCTTGAAGTAAACACCAATCCCATTGTATTTAACCAGTCATTGAACAACATAACAAAACTACCGCCAGCTGCAACGCACTGACGCGTTTCGACCTTCCATGATCATCATCAGAGTACGACGGCAAACTGACTATCGAGAATCAAACCGCATTGAATATATTTGGAAATCAATGTTAGATATGCGGCTCTCACCTCTAGTAGTCTCGCATACATTGAACTTGACTGGAAATGTCGGCTTACTTATATGATATTTTAATACATCAATTGTTAGTTTCCATCCCGAAATTTATAGTGCAGTAAACGAAAAACATAATGTCCAAACTACAGTGGCAAGTGTACATGACTGCTTCGTGTCAAATTATTATGACGATTAGCTTTGAAACAGCACATCTCGAAATGTTGTAAATGGTCTACCTCATTCTTTAAATCTCTGCCCACTACTAATTAATAATAAAATGAGCAATATAAAATTAGACCGATGACAATTTTAAATGATCGGCGAATAAACTCACACGATACTAAGACTGATGAGAGAAGCGTTACAGTTAAGGTAATACATCTCTAAAGAAGTCATTTATCAGAGGTTCGGGGATACATATTTACCAATTCCGATTCGACATATTTCTTAAATGATAAAAATCAAAATTGTCGATTTAGTAGATTAAGCTTTATTTTAAAAATTCCGGTGAAAATACCGCTAATAATTTCGTTACATGAATTTTAGGAACACATGAGCTTCCATATGTAAAAAAACAATCAATGCAAACGTGTTTTCAAAGACGTTGTTATATGTACTGTAGGTGTGACTATTTACGCCTATGTTTACTCGATGGTTTAAATTATTAATGGGTTCCCAGCAATTCTTTCCTTAAAATATTGATAGGCTATGCCAAGTTGTGCTCTAAATCCATTCTGTTTTACTCATTCAGTAGGACATGAATACCTTATATAATCTGTGTTATTACTAACACAGGTTTGTTCCCAGATTCCATTTTCAATTAATAATTTTCGGAATCTATCTTCTGATTCCTTCAGTCAGATTAATTTTTTTATAAAACCCATGTGAAATGACTTATTTAAGCGTGACCCCACTGGGTAGGGAATGAAAAAAATAATAAAAATGCGTTGGAAATAAAATCATGCCAGAATAAGGGGTCCCAATTAAGCAAAATATAAATTAAACTATGATAGGAATAGAAATAAGTGAGGGTCCATAAGAAAACTAAATAAATATTCTGACGAAAGAGGGAAAACTGTAAGAACAAGGGAACAATTAAAGTAGATGTCCATTAATAAGTGTTCGAAATAATAGAAAAATTTAGATAAATCATTAATGGTAAAGCTTTTATGGATATTACTGCAAATAATTGATTAACCAATAGTAAGTTTATAGTCATACAAATAAGCTAATTATAATGGTATTTTACTATTTTACCGGAGCTAGATTTTGATTTTCATCTGTGCAATCGCCTTTTCCTACAATTAGCTGCTGTTCAAAATCAAAATTAAAGATTGTCTACCACTGTTTTTATCTATAATATTACCTCTTGATTTAACTTCCACAGATAATCTTATCAATCACGGATACGCTGCGTCTACAAACATCGCAGTAAATTATCTGTCCAGTTTACCCTGAATGGCAGGCGTGTCCATATTCACATATAGTTATGTATTCTCCTCCTCTTGAAGAAACCATACACCAAATCAATTTTAGAAGCGAAGACCAATATACCACGTGTCGGCATGGACATGTTACTAGATCCGATCTTTCACGTTAATAGTATGGACTGGATTCACACTAAACTAGGTTGATCTTAGATGTATTGCGACACGCAGGCGTTTACGAACCGACGAGTTCAATTATCGAAGCTATTTAAATTTAATCGATAGATTATACCAGGAATGTAACAGTGGTCGAAATTTTGGTTGGCTCGATTTTGAACGCATAATTAACTAATGGTAAGAAATAGACGATTTCACGAATCAGAATCATCAGCTAGTTTCAATAAAAGACTATGAAAATTCGGTTAGATCGTTTATAAGTAAGCCTATAAATTTAAAAACGGCTGAGAAATTATTTGCAGTACTGCCCTTTAAAATGTCATCCTTTTTTAAACTTTTCCTATTGTATCTTTTTATCTGAACAATTTTAAATGTTAACTTATATTCATTGTTCTATTTCAATAAAATTTTCATTCGTTGTATGATCAATTTTATTAATGTCAATGTCGGTATTTTGTTTATTTTAATGTATATCTTCTTACTTTGGTTACTTATCCGGGCATGATTATACTATTGTTTTATTTCTATTAATTCACCTTCTCCATACACACTGAGGATTAAATTGACCACATCATTACGCATGGTTAGAATCAAACAATTATTCTGATGCATGTAAAATGTAAATTGACGTCCAGTCAATTAAATATTTAATTATATGGATGTGCATGTGTATGGAATTATATTAAGGTGTAAACTTACTACTACACACACACACCTGAATATACACGAGATACGCTTATCTAGTGAAACGTCAGTAGCCATTTTGAGATTGGCCATAAATAAGAACAAATGACGCGCTTTAATTTATATTTTACACTTGGAGGCCAGCAAGTGTGTATCGATACGTTGGCCAATTGACTCAAATTAATACAGCTTTACCTATTCGCATATTGATTTTCGATAACACGTACAATTCTAAAAAATGAATCTCGTTGCGCAGTGCTGTCCTTCTTGTTGTGGATTTGACCGCATTTTTCTTGTGCGTGACAATTGATAGCACTCATAGGGCGGTAAAATCTTGAATTTTCATCATTTTCAGGTGATGCTATTTTTGGCCTCAATTGATTGGTTCTCACTTGTCCCTTCTTTTCTAAGCCTTCCATTAGCTGATTATCTGAAAATGACGTTGGAACAAGATTTTCCATTGTTATTCTACCAAATTTTCGAGACCCTGAAGACGAGACTGGAAATTCGGTCTCGAAAATTTGGAAGAAGAACAATGGAAAATCTAGTTCCAACGTCATTTTCAGACAATCAGCTAATGGAAGGCTTTAAAAAGAAGGGTCAAGTGAGAACCCATCGATTGATGCCAAAAATAACATCACCTGAAAAAGATGAAAATTCAAGATTTTACCGACCTACGAGTGCTATCAATTGTCCCACACATGAAAAATGCGGTCAAATCCACGTACAATTCTATGTTTTCTTCTAAACAAGTCTGACTGTTATTATAATCAAGGTTGCGGTCTTGATATAAACACCTGACCCATTAATTACTTACATAGGGCAGTATAAACTAAGAATTGTATAGTGTAGAAAAGGCGATTCATCCAGCAGACCGGTTTCGTCCTTATTGGGAACATATCATGTACTGGCCAGAAATTGCCGCAGACAGGACTCTAACGTGGGCACGTTTACTTATGAATCTGGTGCGCTAACCACTGAACCATCCTGCTGTACACTACACTGCACACAATTTTCAGTTATATACGAACTAATGTAACTTGGTTAGTCTATTTTTTCTTTAGGTGGAGCTCATATGGCATCCATTTAGACACAAAGTTCCAACTAACCATCTCCAATCTGTCATTACTGAACAGACACCACAGTACATGGGCAAGTGGTATTGAAATGAACATTAATATAATTAAACAAACATTGGTTTCGCGGGTGGTGATAACAATTATTATTATAAGTCTGACTGTTTCTTTAAATCAAGTTTGCGAACTTGAAGTGAACACTAATCCCATTGTATTTAACTAGTCGTCGAACAACATAGCTAAACTACCGCCAATCGCACACACTGACGCTTATTTTTATTATTGAAATAATATTTTTATATATTGTTTTAGGTATAAAGTATCTTAATAAATTTATTGAGTGAGTTATTCTCATCTATTACCAGGTAATAATACAAAGATTTTCTTCTTTCTTTTGTTTAAAACGGATAAAATTATACATTAAGATCTGTGTGAACACAAGCATAAAACAGACTAACCATTAATAAAACGCTCAGCTAATCTGTGATCGCATTTAAAATTAAATGAAGCCTAATTAAACGGACGACATCCTGTTAGCATGGTTGTCTAAAAAAGGATCACAATGGTCAGTTGATATTTGTAAATTGAAAGATTGTGAAATGAAATAATGTTAACAAGATGAAATTTGTACAGCTACAAAATTTCTGTTTCAATCAGTGTAAAAATAGATTAAAACTGTTTTAATTTTAGTCCTTTATTTTTCTCTTTCTAGTGAATTTTTTTAGACTTTAATAAAAAAGTCATACGATTTGCCAATTTCCAATTTTTTTTGAAAGATTGATGTTAAATAGAAATATGAATTATTTTTTCTTCTTGTTTTTATTTGAATTGATATATATGCAGAGAACTATGCCATGTCAAATGAGAAGAAACTGATCAAAACACTAATGAAACGCTATGAGGAAGCGGGGAAAATTGGACGACCTGTAAGGAACACATGGGATACGATCGACTTACAAATGAGCGTTACTCTTGTACAGATATTGGATCTCGACGAAAGAAGTCAAATTCTTACGATTAACGCATGGGTTAACCTTGTAAGCATATTTCTATGACTTCATTCGGTACCTTAATAATGACACAAACCAATGCAGAAAATATCAATGTTTGTTCTTGTATGAATTTAAGTCTTTTTTATTTATTGTGAATTATGCAGTTATCAACTGTACTGTGACGAGAATCCGAGTGATATATATATATATATATATATATATATATATATATATAGAGAGAGAGAGAGAGAGAGAGTCTTTTCGGGGTTTTTAGAATTTTAATTTTTTATGCGCCAGTTGACATTCCCAAAATTAATTTCTCTTATTTTGTTCAGTTGAATTAAAAACGAGGACTGTCAACAGTTTTATCTTGACGTTTTATCCATAATAAGAATGCACAAACACTGTTCTACTGGTGTGGAAAATATTGAGGTTAGCTTTGACAAACTAATCTGGATTGGGTATAAGAAAGTTAATAATGCTCACATGTAAAATCGTTTTTATTCTTGATTGGCAAATGCTCACGACGATAATATGAAATTCTGTTTATACTCAAAGTTATCGATTTTATTTAATTAAATTAAAATATAAATCAAATATTACTTTAAATATCTTTGTGTCTTTCGTTTTGTTTAATAAAAATATATTCGCATCAACTTGGCAAGGCGGTACGCTTCATTTATTTTATTTGAAAAGGAAATGCGAATTATACACGCAGTTTGATAGTGAAATATTTTTACAAAATTATTTATAAAATGAACATCTGTGATTAAACGATCAATGGTTGCCCGGGTGGTGATATCAATTCTTTAAATCAAGGTTGTGAGCTTGAAGTGAACACCAATCCCATTGTATTTAACTAGTCGTCGAACAACATAGCTAAACTACCGTCAGTCGCACACACTGACGCTTTTCGACCTTCCATGATCATCATCGGAGTACAACGTCAAACTGACTAGCGAGGATCAAACCGCATTGTATATATAGAAAGAAAATTAAGTAATGCGGCTTTCACCTCTAGTAGTCTCGCATACATTGTTCTTGACTGGAAATGTCGGGTGCACAATTTCTATGCAATCACGAACAATAACTTTTTTCAGCTTTCGCCGCATATGTATAGTTAATAAATTTAAAACAATCAATATTTGCACGGGTGGTGGTAACAATTCTTTAAATCAAGTTTGCCAGCTTGAAGTAAACACTAATCCTATTGTATTTAACCAGTCGTCGAACAGCATACCTAAGCTGCCGTCAATCGATGTCCAATACAATTTGAATGGCCAATATTTCACGCATTTCGATGCAATGTCGATGATCTGTCGTTACAAACTACTACATGATTAATATACTTTCAATTTGGAGCCATCAAAACCACATCTACTTATTCATGAATACCGCCATACATGCCTGATGATTGTTAATGAACCTTTTATATTCTTAAACGTGGATGTCGAAATAGATTACATCTTTAAAGAATTTAACAATGCCGACTATCATTGTCAAAATTGCTTGCCTGCGTTAATACCCTGAGTCTAACGCACTGTCTTACCTCGACAGATATATGGCAGTCTAAAATGGAAAATATATCGGAAACAGACGTCGACTCGACTGTGCATCCATTACCGCAGCTCTCCACCAATTTCTCAGCAGAGAAATGTGATATGTAATTTATCCTACAGAATGAAAATACCCAATCTGCCAAATTTCAATGTCAAGAAATGACCTTACTCAAAATGTGCCTTATTGGTAAACAGGTGTCCAGATAATTTGTGTGGGCATAAATGAAGCATAAGCAACGACACGAAAGTTCTGAAGTCTTACCCAATCAAAGGAAGACATACGTCAATGTAGCTTTTAAACGTGACGCACCCTCCGAAATATTTACTCGCATAATAAAAACGCAATGACTTACCATATATCTGGTACACAATTAGCGTTTGCTTATGCTATAAAGCGCCTGTTAAATTTACAAGAAACAGATAAGCTCCCTGCAATCGAACAGTCTAACATTGTTTGTTTGTGCAAACTCGTTACCTGCTCAATGTGCTACGTAAGGAAGACTGGCCGATTGCTGAAGAAGCGAATTCAAGATCATTTTAGACTGAACGCAGTTGGTATAGAGTAAAACGCGTTGCCAATGAATGGACACAAAGTTGATACATTTCACACTATGAATCAGGCGGATTTCCTGCTATCCTTCAAAGCAAAAGGCTAAATAGAGTTATGTACAGTGGAGGGTGTTGTAGACAACATCATTATTCTTCGGGCAAATAGACGGAAGAAGTTCGTGCATGACTTGAATATTAACTAGTTATTTGTTTGCGTGTGTCCGCGTTTGTACGTGCCTTAGCTTATACATTTCTCGCTCTCTTTTTGTTGTTGCTTAACGTATGTGTTCAACCAAACTTATTCCCACGTGAATTCAAAACAAATTGTCCATATAAAGTTACAGATATTACAGTTGAGTTGCGTTCTTGCACAAAGAAAATGCAGATTTTTAACTTTGTTCAATTTATCTGTTTTAGAATGTATTTATTTAAACGTCTAAACCTGAATTTTTCAATAGGGAATAAATAGCTAGATCGGTTGAGGTATGCTTTTGTAAAATAAATTCACTTTAGCAAAATCTAAATTATCGGCACACGCAAATTATATATATATATATATATATATATATATATATATATATATATATATATATATATATAAACTATTCAATAATAATAATAATAATAATAATAGTACTACTACTACTACTACTACTACTACGACTACTACTACTACTACTACTACTACTACTACTACTACTACTACTACTACTACTACTACTACTACTACTACTACTACTACTACTACTACTACTACTACTACTACTACTACTACTACTACTACTACTACTACTACTACTACTACTATACTACTGCTAATTCTACTACTACCATAACTATATTACTACCTACATACAGTAGTAATGATATAATAATAATAATAATAATAATAATAATAATAATAATAATAATAATAATAACTAATTTGATACCCAGTAATAAATAATCAACATTACTATGATGAAGAAATAGAAGAAATTCACGTTCTTTTAAGAGCAAAATAAGAATGATTTCAAAAATATTTATCATATTTCTCGACGACTGGCAAATTACCAAATTCGACAATAACCAGTGAACTTAAATTACAGTTTGCAATTCCTCATACATCTAAAAATTAAATAATGCATTTTTTAAATTTAATTTGGAGACGTTTTTATAATTTATGCGTAATCATTGTCCAAGATCTCTTTTTATTCTCAATTTTCATTTTTTTAAATAATCGTGGGGAATTATTGGACATGAATAAGTCCAGGAATTATCCTTACACATATCCTTATAATAACCACCTATTGTCTTTTAACTCGCCATTTATTTTTAGCGTTGGACTGACCATATACTCACGTGGAATAGAAGTGAATACAATGGCATTCAAAGGGTGCTTATTGAGCCAGACGGACTGTGGACACCAGATCTTGTGCTGTATAACTTGTACGTACTTCATTGGGATATTTTTAACATAATCTTTGTGAAAGCATATCATAGCTGTTCCAAATGTTTCATGGGATTAATCTGCTACAACTCCTAGCAGTAGTAACCGCAGACGCATTAATAGTACTAATAGTATTAATATTAGTAATAATAATAGCCATATTGGAAATAATAGTATTAATAGAAGTAGACGAAGCATTATTAGTAATTGTATTAGTTATTGGATTTGTAGTACAGGTAGTAGTATTCTTATTAGTAACAGTAGTAGTAATATTATTAGTATCAAATACTTTTTGTTGCAGACAACTAATATATATGCAAGTATGTATTAGGTGTTGCGAACCTAGTAACAAATTATTTCAGTTGTGACCAGAAGGATAAACCAAAGGCAGCATGAACGGAAAGTATAATCTCATGCACATTCGTTTCGTGCTTACGGGCGATTCATCAGTAGGAGCCTGTATTACGCCCTTTAACCACTATATATTTGGGTGGGGAATGTGGGAAAATAGGATGTGACCATCACCCAGTATTAGTAGTATTGTTGGTAGTAGTAGTAGTAAAAGCCTTAGTAGTAATAGTGGTAGAATTAAAATGTAGCGTGGTACAAAATTCATCATTTTTTATTTTCATCAAAATGTACGCAAAATATATCATTATTTTAATTTCTCATACGCTTTCGATTTCATTGGCTGCATCGATATAACCTTTGCTAGTAATTTATTATATTAATAGTAAATAAACTTTTCTCAGCCGCTTTATTTGAAGTCGAACAATATTAAATTAATCGTCTAACAATTTTTAAATCTAGAATTGTATATTAAACAAATATTTAATTTATTTCAATTATTCACGCGCAAGGCATTAAATCGATCTTGCTTCTTCAAAAAAATTTTATTTTTAGTATCATATAAAAATGAAAAAAATTGGTTTGATGACAGTACCTCCGATCTTTTATCCGCCAAATTTTTCCCTCTGCTACTTAGTATTTTAACGTTCATTAGTAATTCACAAATATGCTTATTATTTAATATTTATTTTATGTTCAGTCTTTTGCAGCTCCAACACTGTAGCATGAGACCCGTGAATTACATGCATTTTTAAATTTTCTATGAAAATTTGCTAAATCGTTTTCGCTTTGTGTGGACATCCACAGTGTAAACGCCCCGGCTTCAAGTAAATGCCGTACGACGTTACAAACTCGGTTAAGGTGCTCTGAATAGAGATTAGTTACTGATAAGGGGGCCCTTAAGAGGGCCTGGTAATGCGTTCTCTTGAAGTCTTCAGAGTGTGAAGATGTCCTAGAGCCTTGGGTGGACTCTGGTTGAGTTGTCGCTCCCATGGTTGAGCTGTAATCACGATGTGGATAGCGTCCTGCAGGTTCTGCATTTAATTGGCTCGTCTCTCCGGGTATACCGCAACAAGATGAGTCACGGATGTAGTTAGTTGTTGGTGAAACTATCAAATCACCAGCGTAGGTATTGACAGCCGACAGAACGCACACGCGTGAAGCAGGTAGAATGCAAATTCCACAACTGACTTGCATGGTAAATTGCCGTGCTTAAATAGCATGCCATGCCTACTTGCACACTATTGGTTAAAACGGCAAGTTTCGCTTTTTTCTCATTGGTGCAACGTAAATAAAATTGAATTTAATTTACGCAATATGTCGGCCATTAATTTGTGTCGTTACAACACTTTCCTCTCTGAAAAAAAAGGAAAAAATTCCTCTCTGCGAGGCTAGATAAGAAATGCATGACAGAGTTCGAACCAAGTTAAGCAAAAATATGATGAACTATAAGTGCTGGGCTTAAATATGCTTGTTGGTTGCTTCAACAATGATATGATGCCAGGTAACCACTAGGAATTGCTACACAAATTGTTTGCTCTAGCAGTGTAAGTTTTTGGAGCCGCAGCGTGAAGATTTCGAGGTAAATCGCCTCTGAATTTGCCAGGTTTAAGTTAAAACCTAAGCAGGTTGGATCGTTGTCAAGGTGTTTGTATACGACCAAAGGAGCTAGAGTGCTCGATGTTGTGGTCATGACATTTGTAGAGTGGTCTTTGTGCAATTGATGAAGTTGAGATATGCATTGAAAGTGGCCTGTATCATGATATGAAGCTGATCACTACTTAGTGTTGCTACACGAAAGCGTTAGCTCTAAGTGGCTGGTCATACCAAAATAGGCAGTGTAATGTCATGTGTGAGAAATACATTATAATGTAAAAATATATACATTAAAATCAAAGGTAACTGCATAAAAATATGTACACGAACATTGCCTCAGAGATGGCATAATACCAAAGAACTGTTCAAAAATGCTACACAATTGTTAGCTAAGAACAGCTGGTTATGCCACGTGAGACAAATACGAAAAATAACGAAAGGTTAAAAAAATTTTTATAGTTAATGTTAATGTTTAAAAAAATTAATTACGCGTTATACAAAGCAGGTTATTGAGATTGTGAGCAGACGGAGCCTGAGACGTGTGTAGAAGGTTGAACGCTCTCAGGATCAGGTGGTTCGATAAACGGTTTTAACCTGTCTATGCTTACTGATGTCGGTGTAGCGCCCTGAATAATGATGAAGTATTTTGGCTGTTTTAGTAAAATCGGGTAAGGACCGCGATACTTGGGTTGTAGTGGTGCAACAGCATTATTGTTGCGAACGAGTACTCTCTTGCAGCTGTGGAGCTGTGGGTGAACGAAGACTGGACGAGGCGTGTGTCTCGGCTGCTGTTCGGACATGTTACCGAAATGAAGTCGAAGGCGGGTAGCTTCGTCTTGTGGGTCATCTTGTGCCGGTAGTAGACGTGGGAGCTGATTAGGCAGGCGTAGATCCATGCCATACAAGAGTTGTGACGCAGACGTTTTAATGGATTCACGAGTACGGGAACGCATGGCAAGCAGAACTAAAGGTAGTGCATCGACCCAGTTGCCATTAATGGACGAGGATGCTAAAGCTGCTTTGAGTTCCCTATGCATTCTCTCTACCATGCCATTAGCTTGGGGATGGTAGGCAGTCGTCTGGCGTAAGATGCATCCCATGTACCGCAAGGTGGTTTTGAAACGATCAGATGAGAAGCAAGTGCCTCTGTCCGTGATGACCTCATTGGGAACACCATAATTGGATATCCATGCAGAGATAAAACCGTTAGTTACTTCGTCTGCAGAAATGACGCCAAGAGGTAATGCCGCAGGCCACCGTGTAAATCTATCGATCATAGTTAGAAGGTAGCTGAAACCTTGAACCTTTGTCAGCTCTGACTTGTTAAGATCGAAAAGCGATTTGTATTTTCGAAGAGCTGCTGATATCTCTGCTGAATGATGCACTGGGTTGGCTGAATGACCTGTAACTCCAAACGCTCGGAGGCAAGTGTCCAAAAATGTTGTTCGAGTCTGGTGGAAGGGTCGATGATTTTTTGATTGGCAAGATCAACAATGAGCCGAAATTTTAGAAGGAAATCAAGGCCTATTATATTATGTGAGACCTTGGCAATGATGAAGTTGTGGGAAAATTCACGTCGTAGACCTATGTTGAGTGTGCGGTATTGGCAGCCATAAGTTGGTATGGGCTCGCCTGTAGCTGTTGCGAGAAGAACGCCTAGCGACATCTCGGCCATTGAATCACCTTTGAGAAATGAGACTGCCGCACCTGTGTCTACGATGAACTCTTCGCCAGTTTTGAAATCAAGAAGGTGCAGAAGTTCGTTAGGCTGTTTGGCCGGGTCATGCAAACAAGTAGGCTGGTGATTGCGACCGGCATTGTCTGTTTGGTTCTCTATGTGAAAAATTCGGCGTGGACGAAAAGAGTCGACAGGGATGTCGGATTGTAGCTGGCTTCTTCCCTGTAGCGCCGTTGATGCCGTTGATGTGCAGAAAGTACGGTCTTCTACTTCCTGCGCCAGACGTTTCCCGATACTGATGCACCCTTGTGCCTGCGGTCTGTTGTCCTCTCCGTCAGCTGTGGAAATTGACACTCATTCGGAAATTCTTCGGAACGACAAAGACAAACTTGGCAAGCATAAAAAACTTCTGGTGGTTATAACACCAGTTCTTTGGAGCATATTTATTAAAGGATTGCGGAGATCTCGATCGCCGCCTACCATTATAATTTGACTTGGAAACGAATTTTGGTCGAGCATTCACTTGATTTATCTCGGATTTGGTAATGGCCAATCCTTCTAGAACTTTGGCCATGTTCGCCACTGTTCTCTCTAAAGAGGAGATTCTATCATCTTGCGGGGGTGAAGAAAAGGATGATGGATTCACTTTGGGTTCCAAAACCCTATATTCTAACTCACATCTCTCAGATAAGTCATCTATAGAGAGAGTGTTGGGGAGCTGTCTGGCAAAGAGTTTTAATGTTTGGGGAAGATTGTTAATAAAAACAACCTTAGCCTCATGGTCAGAAATGTTGGTTTTATACCAACGTTTCCGTAATTCCCTCAGTATTTCGATGGGGCCAAGATTTGGCATATCTAACTGCGCATATTTGTTTATTATCTGCTCAGTTTCCGTGGGTCCAAGCAAGGATTCTACCTCGTTTTGTAGGCCCAAAATGGGATTAGGTAGCTTCCTAATGGCCTCAAGCTTAGGATAAATCCGTCGCTGCAATTCAGAAGGTAGTTTAGCAAAAACCTTCGACAGTTTTTGATGACTGTCATAATCAGGAAACGGGGAGAAAGTGGAGTCTACGCGCATAAAGAATAGCTCACTATCTCCATCCCAAGCAGGAACATCAATATCTAAAATTGGACCTGACATTTTAACAATCTTACGGGATCTTAAAAGCATAAATTTATAAGCAATATGAAAATATATAAATATACTTTAACGAAACGCTTACCCACAAACAGCTTCCACAGTTGAATGAGCGCAGAACAAAAGCACGTTTTGTACGTAGGAAAGATGAACAGAGGCCCCGTCGGCCTTTGATGCCAATGTATTATTATTTTCCACAGTTGAATGAGCGCAGAACAGTACGTACGGTGCCGTTTTGTACGTAGGAAAGACGAACAGAGGCTCCGTTTATTATTATTATACCCCCCCAAAAAAATTCACAAATCCACGAATATATATACCCAACAGAATTCCAGAAAACCACGATCACGGTAGAGAAAAACGCAAATGTTAATCGATCTTTATCCCAAATAGATGAAAAAGGAAGTCAATTTTATTTATACCAAAAAAATCAGAACAATAATCAATATCCTGGCGCGGTCGCCAATTTTGTAAACGCCCCGGCTTCAAGTAAATGCCGTACGACGTTACAAACTCGGTTAAGGTGCTCTGAATAGAGATTAGTTACTGATATGGGGCCCTTAAGAGGGCCGGGTAATGCGTTCTCTTGAAGTCTTCAGAGTTTGAAGACGTCCTAGAGCCTTGGGTGGACTCTGGTTGATTTGTCGCTCCCGTGGTTGAGCTGTAATCGCGTTGTGGATGGTGTCCTGCAGGTCCTGCACTCAATTGGCTCGTCTCTCCGGTATCCCGCAACAAGATGAGTCACGGATGTAGTTAGTTGTTGGTGAAACTATCAAATCACCAGCGTAGGTATTGACAGCCGACAGAACGCACACGCGTGAAGCAGGTAGAATGCAAATGCTACAACTGACTTGCATGGTAAATTGCCGTGCTTAAATAGCATGCCATGCCTACTTGCACACTATTGGTTAAAACGGCAAGTTTCGCTTTTTCTCATTGGTGCAACGTAAATAAAATTGAATTTAATTTACGCAATATTTCGGCCATTAATTTGTGTCGTTACAACAGGTGTCAATTTTAAAGCAAAAGTACAAACAACTAGACATTGTTTGTCATTAGAATAAAGAAACTACGCCAATTGAAGGCGTGTTATTAAGTTATACGATCTGGCTTATGTTAATCCGGCATGATTAGGGTATTAGTTATACAGATAAGGCCTGGCTAGTGAAAAATCTTATAAAGTGACATTAATTTTTATCAGAATAACTGGAAACTAATCAAACAAACTTGTTTGTAAATCTTTGAAATTAAAGAATTGCGCGAGTCACACGAGTCAATTTATACTTGGCCATTTTCTGTCGCGGACTCGTTTCCTGCCTACATCAATGCTGATTACTTATGGCTCATCACCTAATGAACACGGAAATATGATCTTACGGTAGAAGTAGTACATTCATTTTACAAGGGAACACACACACACACACAAATATATATATATATATATATATATATATATATATATATATATATATGTATTTATGTGTGTATAGGTGTATAATTTTTTATGTGTTGGTGCGTGAATGTATGTTATACGAAAATCGTTGTTTTCTTACTTATTTATATTGAGCATACATCGTATTAGTCAGTGAACTCTGTATTGGAAAAGTCTATAGTGTTACAGCCAGCATTTATTTCTTTTTACCTTACGTAATCCAATTATTTTATGCCTTCATAAAATTTGAGACTATACACTGCATTCATTCTATTTAAGAAATTATCAGGTATACGCTTAAATTACTATAATTTTTACTCTGTCTATTTCTAGGCATTTCCTCACATTTTATTGCAGGTTGCAACCATCATATTTTACAGAAAAATTAAAGTAAAATCTTATTAACTTATATTAGTAAACTCTTGTGTCTGCACGACCCAACTGTCTCAAGTGAATGCCAGACTGATGCTGGTCTTGATTGATGCACTCAATTGATATTGAATTTAGGAGAAAATTCTTTGTGACTAAGTGGACATTATTTATGCCTCATACTTAATTAATCCTTAATAGCTTAGAAGAGGTTAAAAAGAAAAGCTGAAAATGTATTTCTTTGTAAAGAATTTTGATTATACTAAATGAGAAAAGTCAAAATTTTTAAATACGTGCTAAAGTTTTGATAAAATCTGGCATCAAATCAGAAAGCGGAAAGGTGGAAAACTTACAATAATGTTATGTCATAAATTTGATTATTAATAATCATCAATTTACACGCCTTCCTGTGCACACGAATGCTGCTACGTTATAAAGGTGTAAGATAATTATTTACAATCATAAATTTTACTATTGAAATAACCTAAACACAAGCTTTGCACTGATATTCCTACGTTAACGTCGTACAGTGCAGTTAAGCGTAGTTATTTCTAGGGATGTCTAAGGAAAAAGACGTATTTCGGACCGAAAAATAAAGCAATTTACCTGAATATCCCATTTAAAGGGATGCAGGTTGCCGCAGAGCAAAAAAAGAACGTTGAAACACCAGTAACACGCGCATTTAATGCAGCTAAACTACGACTGTTATTTATGGTACCACACTTGCTTTTACCAGCAATCAAAGAGAAACAGCCATTAATGCCGACATCAAATATTATTTCCTAATATGCACGTGCAAGTTATCGATCAATTTACGTAGGACGATCGACCAGACGGTTAATTACAAGAATGTGAGAACATTGCGTTATCTGCTTGCATAAATCCGGCTGCAATTTGTTTATGCATAATTCTTCGTATGTGGCCAACTCCTTCCTGTAATTGCATTTTTTAATTGTATTAAGTGCTACGTATGGAGAACATACGTGTGAGCTTTCAAAGATGTGCTACGCAATTGCAGACATGAATTCACCATACGATATAAAACAGGAGTTTAAGTTGCAATGTTCTCTCATTCGAGTAATTAACCGTCTGGTCGATCTTCCTATGTAAGTTGATCGACAACTTGCACATGCACATTAGGAAATAATACTTTATGTCCACATTAACGACTGTTTCTCTTTGATTGCTGGTAAAAGCAAGTGTGGTACTTTAAATAACACTCGTTGTTTAGCTGCATTAAATGCGCAGGCTACTGCTGTTTCAACTTTCCTTTTTGCTCTGCGGCAAACTGCATCCCTTTAAATGGGATATTTAGGTAAATTGCTTTCTTTCCCGGTCCGAAATTCGTCTGTTTTTATTACTTCCCATTTTAATAGTCCAGGATAATCATACGAAATTAAATTTTTAATAGCTCTATTATACTCGTTGTCTTTTGAATCTGGACTAACAAACTTGTCAATTCCTGAAAAGCAGCCACGAACTGTTGATAATTTATATTAAAACAGCAAAAAACTGATGTTATGCAAATACCGTGCAGGCCAGGTTTGTTTACAGTAATTTTTTATATTTAGTTTGCCATTTGTTTCTTTCGTTATCAGTACATCTAAGAAAGACAGACAGTCATCTTTGTCGTGTTCTGATGTGAAACCGATATTCTTATCTGCTTTGTTGAAACGTTGAAGCAATGTTCGCGATTGATACTTGTTCTTAAGAACAAGGAAAATATCATCCACGTATTGTATATATGGAGCAGATTTACTTAGGTAAACTTCTTAATGGTGTTCTTTAGATGCCCTATAAAATAGTTATTAAATGCAATAATAAAAGAGAGCTAGCCACATACGAAGCCTTATGGATAAAAAAATTGCAGCTGGATTTATGCGAGCAGAAGAAGCATGTTCAAGCATTGAGCCTGAACTGAAAGTGACGCCATCAATTGATTGATTTTTTACTTATTTCACACTCTCTTCATGTTTACATTTTTCTACCTTATTTTTCCTTCCAATTTATACATGAAAAGATGTTCAATTGTAGATACTTGAGAAGAATATAAGAAAGAAACGCTTCTTGCATCTGATAAAATTTATTTTCGTTTTGCACATAGAAAGGTTACAATGAATATATATTGTTCTTTAATTGGTGTACAAGAAAATTCTAGACTATTTTTACTCGTAATTGCAAAGAAAATTTTAGTGTAGCCTATGCGAATGATATTTTGAAATTTACTATTTGTGCTTCATGCATTCTACTAATGCGAGAAACCGTTTTGCATTATTCAAAACTCATTTGCACAGTGCTGATGAACGAATGAAGGAAATGCGACATTCACTTGTTCACGTTGGCTATAATGGCGACATCGAGTGGATGCCAACAGCAATATTCAAGTCAACTTGCAAAATCGACATAACAGCGTTTCCGTTTGACAGTCAAATGTGTCATTTAAAGTTCGGCTCGTGGACGTATGACGGCAACAAGTTGGACATAAATTTTAGTGATAAACCAGAGTTTGAATTGTCAGATTACACCAAAAGCAATGAGTGGGTAATCATTGCAAATACTGCACGTCGACTGGTGAAGTACTATCCTTGCTGCAAAGAACCGTACCCTGATTTGACATTTTTTCTCTTGTAAGTAACTTGACTGCTCAGTTTATTTGATCCTTTACAGCCTGGTGACTATTAAACGATCATTGGTTGCGGGGCCGTGACGGAAATAACTATAAATCAAGGTTACGATCTTGATATAAACACCTGGCCCATTATGTTCACACACTTGTCAGTATAAACTAAGCCGTGTATAATGCAGAAAATACAATTCATCCAGTAGACCTGTTTCGCCTCAGGTTCTGTTCAATATTTGCCGCGGACAGGTGTTTATATCAAGGTTGCAACTTTGATTAAAGTAATAACGCAATGACTAATGCTTTAAGTGAAGGCAGGAATTCGCCTTTTATTCTAGAATTTATCTTGAACTTTCTATCCACGTGATTCCAGTTGATGCATTAAGTTATGCGCAATTATTTAGTAATTGAGTTTGGATTAGTCAACATCAACTCACACTTACATTTAAATTTGCTGAACAAATCTTTGACGTGTACAACACCTTTGTTGAGTAGATTTCAATCTAGGGCACATGCTTGCTCAATAGCTCCGCCTGTACAGTTGTGTCTGTCAAAGCAAACTTCGGTGTCATTTTTAGCCGACCACGAATTGAAAGTTTTATAATTAATTTTCTACTCGCATCTGCCCAATCCATGTTTTCTCATCCCTCTTAAGAATGAATACAATTACGGTCTACATGTACTCTTATCCAAATTACTACTCGTCAAAAAAATCACACTTCTAAAAAATGTCATTTGTTTTTTAAATAAATTTATAGTTTTGCTGATATTTGGCGAAATGTATCCGTAGATTAGCAGTGACAATATTCTAAGAAATATGCGTAATAGGTGAAAAAAACTCAAACTGCCGATTTTTTTGGAATAGTAAAATAAAGCAGCTTGCTTATATTTATGGCTTTATAAGATACAACTTTAAAAGATAATAGTCATTTGTGTAGCAGTCACAATCTAGCAGTAGGAAAGAAATGCATGCATCTCCACATTCAACTAAGAAGATTCAAAATAGGGTTAGATTCAATTCACTTAGAGGTTGCCATTTAAAACAGAACGCTAGTAAAGTTATATACTTTTTAATGAACCTTTGTGGTCATTATCTTTACGATAATTACAATCAATTCGAAAATTAAGTAGATGTGATTTTTCTGTAAAAAAATATTACGTGGTATTTAACAGTTAAATACAATGGAGCTGGTGTTTACTTCAAGCTCGCAAACTTGATTTGAAGAATTGTTACCATCAACCGTGCAATCAAGTAATGTTTAGTTATATACTGTTTTTGGCGGATAACTAATATGTTTTTACAAATGTGTATTTGATGTTGCGCACCTAATAACAAATTAGTTCAAATATGACCAGAAGAATAAAACAATGACACCATGATCAGAATATATAATCTCTTGCACATATGTTTCGTGCTTACTGGCGACTCATCATCAGGATCCGGTATTACGCCCATTGCCCACTATGTATTTGGGTGAGTAATTTGGGAAAACAGGACGGTACAATCTCATATACGTATGTGTAAACCTGCTGTAGTCAAACTGGCTTCATATAAAACCTGCGGCAATACGACTACAAAGCCAACTCACTAAATATAGTATATATACTAACCTGTAAAGGTAAGCTATAGAGTCAGTATTTGATACCAGCACTATAATTGCCGTAAAGGTACATGGTATCAACTCTATGGTTGCCAAGTCGACAAATGGTATCAACGCAATGGGTTTCAATGTATGCTAAAGATCACCATAATTGAGAGTTAGTATTATTTTTGAACACCTTTTACTCCAGGTGTTATCATTCATAGAATTTTCGTATGAGCCAAAATCGATCAAATTAATTGAATTAAATTTGACACAGCAGTAAACAAAATGGAATTCTGAAAATCGCCAAAAGATTTCAATAAAAAATGGCACTAAAATGCATTAATATCTGTTTAAATGCAAAGATACGGATATTAGCAGTTTTTTAACAAAATTCGTAACACATAATCGAATTGGTCTTTTATGTGCATCTCAAACTAATTTTTTTTACATTTTCTCTGTTGAAGAAATTATATACTTTTTATCCTATTATAGATCAGAACTAGTATTATAAATTATAATTTCCTGAACATTGTATGTTATCATTTGTCCTTCTGCGTTTATTTGAAAGTCTTCATGAGAAATAAACCGGACTGTGTTATTCAGTATATGTAAATACCGATTTCGCGGATATCTTATCATTCTTTGTGCTTGTTGTTTGAATTCTGAAAAAAATCGTGGCTATAAGTAACCAATTATTGTAAAGCAGGTATGCTAAGCACAATAATAGAGACCATTATCGTATCGCTAGAATTCAAATCGTCATTAATATCTATGATTTTATACAGTAAATTTTTGTTGAAAGCAAGCGGAATGAAATTGAGATAAACTCATACATTATACCATAACATACAACAAGAGGAAAGAGTTTATACATGTAAAATGTATGTGTTTAGCCAAAATTTGTCAAACTTTCTTTTCAAAAAAATCCTTTATAATGTATCAAATATATCAGTCGTGTTAGGTTCAGGCGAAACTAAAGTTTCCTTCTTTAGCTGTGTTTTTTATAATTTCTTTTTAATAAATTTGTACTTCCCTACATGATATATTTCTTAATTCGAAATAAAAATGCATAAAAATAGCTGCAATAATATGTAAACAAGACTCTTTCTGCTACCTGCAATTTTATATGCCTCTCATTAAGCTCTCTATTTTTGCAAAAAATTATCATTTGCACATGTTAATGTTTGTAAAAATTAAAACTGGATGTTTAACGCATCGGTTTCGCCAGACATTATATATGTTGGTACAAATTTATCTTCCGTAAACTAAATTAATTATTTCAAAATTAATAGATAACAAACATACCGTTGTTTCAATGTTTTGAAAATGGTACGATACTTGTCAGACCACTCACAAACTATAGTATGGCCTGTCGTCTAGGCCTGGCTAATGATTAAATACCAAATAAGTTGTTTTCTTAGTGTTTAGAAGCAGGAACTTTGAAGGATTAGTACATCCTAAAAGTACTCAATTGAAAAATTTGTCACCACAGCTGAATCAATAAATAAAACAATTTTGGAAATTGAGTATATTTGGTGTATTATGTGTTTTTGTTTTTTTGTTTGTTATAGTGCATTTTAATGGTATTTAACGCTTCATGTTCGTTGGTGTATAATGCATACATATAATATGTGACCCTTCGCATTTCAATGTTTTACTACACGAAGTACCAAATATGGCATCCGACGTAAACTAACACAAGAACAAAATGGCCATTATTTTACTGTTTTGTATAAATCTGATATATCTTCACGTGCACATTGCATTTCTTAATCTGCCCGTCTTTTTTAGACTCTGGTTTTACTTTTTTCGTGTTCTATTCGTCGTTCGACGACTGGTTAAATAAATGGGATTGGTGTTTACTTCAAAATCGCAAACTTGATTTGAAGCATTATTATCACCACACGCGCAATCATTGATTGTTTAATTACTTTGCCAATCCAATTGTATTTAACCAGCCGACCAACGTAGCACATTTAATTTTGCTTTTCACATATACGCAATGCGGGTCGATTCTCGCTATAATTATATTTGACTGACGGGAAATTCGTAGGTATGCGGCTGGTTATGTGGAATGGAACTAGTGTTTATTTCGAGCTCATAAACTTGATTTAAATAATCGTTCTTTACTTAATTCGTGATCCTATTCGACTCAAATATGCTAAATATTTTATTACTTTTCAGCCTAAAGAGGAATGCTGCATTTTTCGCCTACATTCTAGTGCTTCCATGTGTACTCCTGTCTTCACTGACTTTGGTGATTTTTTGGCTTCCCCCAGAGTCTCCGGCAAAAATGGTACTTGGTGAGTTAACTAAGTGACTTGGCATTCTAAAATGTTTCAATTCCAGCGTTTGTTTTCCTTGAAAATTGCTAAAACGCCTTATTAACATAGCAGTGCGCAGATTACCATGACGGGATTTCAGAAAGACAATAATTGTTTCTTCATTTTTTTATTCTTTTTCTACATTAAATTAAACTCAGTTTGTGACTTGTTGAAAAATACATGCATATAAATTAATTATTCGTCACTACACGAACAAATTTATCGCCCTGAAATCGTGATTCTTCTATTCAGCATACCCACTTATTCATTAAATACATTTTCGTCGTTTCAGTGGAAAATTTCTCAAATATATTATTTGTATTACAGTTAAATACTGTTTGTTTTGTATTGTTTGAAATATAAATAAGTTAGCTTTTGATGGGTGTAGCTAAAAGTCATATTTCAAGCTAAACAACATTTTATAAATATCAGGCGAAAAATTATTAATGATAAAATAATGAAATTTTTCCAAATTTGATATTCCAATAGCTTAAACAAATGCCCGAAACTCATTTAATGACAAAGCAATTTAAATTGATGAAAGATGCAAATGTTATAAATTATAATTCTCTCAAAATAGTATTTACCAGGAAAATTGCCGAATTTCAATCTAAATTAATTTTTCGTTCTTGACATTTCAGTTTGTCCTGAAAGTTCATAAAATTTGCTCAACTTATGATTATGATGATAGACAAGATTACCGAATGCTGCTTAAATTAATGAAAACATGCAAAATAAGAAAAATAAAATCATATTAAATTGTCTTTTCTCGATTTTTTATAAATTCTGTATACTTCATTTGATATAAATTTTTTTTGTAATCATACTGGACATAAATATATGCTTACTTTTTCCTTTACCTTCATGTCACTCAAAGAGAACGGGTTGTTAATTTTTATATAACGATAATTATATATATATATATATATATATATATATATATATATATTCTTTTGAAATGCGAGCCTTAATAAAATTCATGGTACCCTTTCCATGTGCAAAAACAGATATTTTATCCAGTAAAAGAAATGCATCTTTCGCATTTCCTTCTCAAGTATTTACAAATGAACATCTCTTTATTTATCAATTGAAAGACAAATATAAAAATATGTAAACATGGAGAGAGTGTGAAAAAAGGAAACCAATCAATTGCGTGCGTCACCTCCGGTTCAAACTCAATGACTGAACATGTTTCTTGTGCCTGCATAAATCCGGGTGCAATTATTTTATCAATAAGTTTTCTTATTTGGTTAGCTTTCTTTTGTTATTGCATGTAGTAATTATTTTGAATGCTACGTCTAGAGAACTTACGTGCGATGTTTCGACGATGTGTTGCGCAATTGCAGACGTGTATTCACTATTTGATTTAAA